>JAMKCH010006087.1:87500-136971 GCA_023653785.1 Ophioderma brevispina
ACAAAACTCCTTTAGCTTCATGCATATGTTGTTATTGTTCAGCGTTGATTTCATACACGATTCGCAACGCAATGCAAAGGTTAAGGCAAAGTACAGAGAGGTTTCTATTCACATTGAAATGTAAGATATTGACATAAACTAGGCAGAAAGTGCAATCACTACAGTTTAGTGCATCCGCCTAACTTCAATTTCTTTAATCAATTACACCGTTTCGAATTATTCGTCCTATCTATATATACACCATAAGGTGATTAAGTAATTCCTAGAATGGTCGTCCTAATTTATTTGAAAGGTTTATTTGACGTGACCTTAATAAGCCCATATGAATAAATACCAACAACAATAAAAAAGAAAATGGCCATCGGTGGCACCGTTTGTTTGTACTCCAGGAGACAGTAGGCAATTGGTAATTGGAAATAAAGAAACACCAAATTTCATTACATCGTCGTTAAAAAGATCACCATATTGTATAAGAAGGCATAAAATACGCAAGCAATCTGAACGCTTTTAGGTATTGTGGTATAATTCCTGAAATTTCGAAACTTGATAATGTGCAAATTTACATACAAATCTAATAGAATGGCTCTGTTGAGAGGGGCATTGACATTTTTTTTTTGAAATACGTTAAGAGTTTGCTATTTGATTTCCAACCTAAATTATCTTTCCAAAAGTGATTGTAGTACAAACATTTCAAAGGTAAGCGACCTCTATAAAAGATGTACGTTTAAAAAAAATTCTATAATGTGATTGTCATATTTAGTATCATATGAAAGCAACTAACATTCGCTTTCAAGTGGTGATACTATTACACTCTAAAATAACTAGTCATTTGAATAAACTATATTAATATTTGAATAGATTACCTTGTCCCGGTGTAGAAGTAATTATAGTCCGTCGTACTCACAGTCCGGCTACAATGGTAAGAATAGGGCACTCGATTCAGTTGACTCTTCGCGCAACATTAGTTTCACGCTTTATTCCGTTGTCGTCTATGGAGCCCGGACTGTGGCTCCCGGATGACTATAATCACTTTCACATCGGGGCACTTAGGATATTGTATTCAAAATTAACAGAAAATCTATTCAAATAAATGGACTCGGTTTCTATTCACATTTGAGTAGGTGATCTTGTCCAAAAATAATTAGATTCCTGTTCAAAAAATGAATAGAATCTGTTACTTTTGAATAAGGCATCTTGTTAAAAATGTAACAGCAGAATCGAAAAATGGGCAGACCGACATGAATACATCGTCTCAGGTTGATACATCGTCATCGTGGGTATCAAAAAATAACTTCAATTGAGAAAAAATGAATAGCCTACAACGAATAAATACATTCAGTGGTGTCAGTTGTTAACATTGCGTTTTCATTGCGTGCTATTTTCCCTCGGCGCACTCGGTAACATATCTAGATGAGCTCAAGATACAGGACATTATGCAATAAATGTCGAACGGATAAAAAAATGCTCATAGAAATAACTTCGCCGTATGGTGATAGAGAAAATGAGCGACGTTTTCTTAATTTAAAATAACTTTCAAGGTTCTTGTCCTACATCTTCTCTCCAATAAATCAAGGTCACTAAAAGGCCGTATAATAGCTTTTTATCCTAAAATTGGATCGATATCAGCCGTAAGTAATCTACTTTGATTTGTATATTAGAAAATATTCAATAATGTGCCCTGGGAAACGGTACTATGTTTGGATTTGAGACAGCCCGAATTGAATCAATAAACGTATGCTTCCTTGGGGTAATAAACTGAAACGATGCTTGCTCGTATCTTAATGACAGCTTGATATAGATATTTAGATAGATATATAGAGTTTTAGCCAATTTTTCTATTTCCACGACTAGCTAATCAATTTTATTGTTTTCTTTCCATTACTCTTGTAAGTAAAGGAATTGCATGAACTATAGCAAAATGGGAATTATTGATTGAGTATGATAACGATGCTGTACTCTAAACGTGTAAACAAATCGAGCATAAGTTTTGCTCCATATCATAAAAAAAATTAATTTGTGATTCGTAGGTCAAGGTAAAGTTTGATACATATTACTCTCTTGCTAACTGTAAGGTGTGTTTATAGTGGTTCAAATTAAAATCTCAATCTCAAAATGTCAATACTAAGCATTCTGTGTAAGGGAAAACAAAATTACGAGTTAAACCAAATAAAAATAATACTACTTTTAAATTAAAAAATTGTTCTAAAATAGGTCAAAGCTAACGGGGTTGTCTATGAAAACGCACCCACCAATACTTATCTTCAAGGAGTGGGATATAGATTTACAGTAGTGTAGCAGTAGCAGGAAAATGTCTTAGGAAAACTGGTGATGTACTTTTGTTTCCCTTGGCACTCTATTACAATATGCTATATTCTGGGTGTGGTTGTACATAGTCTTAAAATGCGTCACTTTTGACTAGGTACCGAGTAATACGGTATATGATCTTATGAGGTTTATGGTCAAATTTGACTGGAAAATCTTGTAAATTTGACCAGAATCGGGTCAATCTTGATCAAACTTGACTATCTCCTGGTCACAAAAAATGTTTGAGTAGGAACTGCAAAAGATCTTATTTGATGAGGTATTCTTAAGAGTCATAAAGAGTGTAATATTCGCAGTAGGTTGTGGAGGTGTATCATAGAAGAAGTTTTTATAAAGAGCAAAATAGGCTGATGAATTTAAAGACCAATTCAATTTGAACGTTGGTCATAGCGTAATCCCGGGGGGGATGGGGGGATATATCCCCCCCATTTTTTTTTTTTTTTTTTATTTTGATGAGGGGGATGGTTCAAAATAGATCAACACCACAATTGCTTCTGTCGAGGCTGTGGTCATGGTTTTTGACCAAAAATAACCTCATATTTTACCATAATAGTTAAAATGTCATTTTTTGCGCGCTTCGCGCGCATTTTGTTCTAATTACAATTACATTTCACGATTTCAGGATTTGGGGCTTTTTCCTAAATGACCAAATTTTTTTGCGCGCTTCGGCGGGCGCACATGTGCTTGTACTGGATATTTTCAGCAAACCCGTTTCATTCATAAATCTTCATCCACCCCCATCCCCCCCAATGTCACAAAAGAAATCTACGCCACTGACGTTGGTAGAAATGCCAAGGAATTGTTCTAAATAACGTCGGAACGGGTGGCCTATTCGATCGGTGTTTATCCAAAATTGCATGGTGAGATACATTAGGCGAAATCTACGTATGACTACACAGCTATTTAAGTTGTTCATTTATTAATTAACGTTTTATACACCACTTAACTGGCTGCCATAAGGACCAAAAATCTTAGGTGGACTACTTTCTTATATTTTAAATTAAGAAATGTAGCGTGTATTCCTTTCCGTACATGGTAGAATATCGATACATTTGAGATAATTTAGAGTGCCCTAAATAGACAGGCGTGCAACGTTGGAATATGAAAGAGCCAAGACATTGAGCCAGACCTGAATTCCATTCGACCAAGAATAAAGTAAATCTTTCATTTGAAGATAAATGGGCGTTTTGAGTTTGTAATCATTTAGATTGGTAGTATACCCTCGGTATTTGGAGTCACGCTATGGGTTGGTACAATATTTAACCCAGAAATGTGATCACGTTCCTGCTACAGAAAACTAGTGGGATTATCTATATTAAGTTTTAAAAGCATGTATGAAATAAGCGAACATAATAATTGACATCATGACTTAAGTTGAAGTTGATTTATGTAAGATGTGTTCTAAGTGAATGTTAAGTAATATGCATCAAAACTCATTTTATAAAACAAACAAACCTCCCGCCTGATATTTGTAATTGATAAAGCACTTGCAACTTTTTGTCGATTTTCTGGCCGTGCATAACAACTCCAAAAGGGCGAACGGCCTTGCGTGCTTCTAATGCCTTGCGTCTTTTGATATCGTAGTGTGATAATATCGCACCAGAGGGATAATGTGGTATAAATCTGACGGTGCTGAGCAGCAGATTACAATTCGATAAAAGAAAATCATTGTATGCTACATGCTAAACCACACCTGGTACTCTCCTCCTGCAATGTAATCTGCAATTAGGGTGGCCGGCCCCAAGGTAGAGTTAAGCTGGAACTCCAATCTTACTCTATCATTAACCATAACTTAAAGCGACAGTGGCACATTTTCACAAAATATGAAATTTCTTCAATTTGCTCTCAAATGATAGTCTAGGCCATTGGAAGAATAGCGATACATTTTACACATAAAAATAACATACTCAAAAACAGATAGGGACATTAATAAGAGGATAAAGACATTCAGGTAATCTGTAGGCTTTTAATTTTCCATATCTTTAAGCAACAAATGTGTATATTACATGAATATTATAGACTCGTACTCATTGATATTAAAACCACAAAGGTCACATACCGGTCAAACAGGATGCATGTCGTGGGAAACATACGGCGTGCGTTTTCTTGTGTTAAACCCTTTCCGCGGTCTGCTGAATTAATGTCACCGGCGACATTAATTATAAAAATCGTTCTATTTACCCATAAAGACGCCGATTTGGTCTTAATCATTTCAGGTGAGGGCTAATGTATATAAAAGCTTTAAAACCATGCAAAAAATATCGATTTTGAAAAATCTTGAGGGCGCACTATTTTTGAAATGTGCCAGTGTCTCTTTAAAGCCACTAGCAGTCATTCTTCTTCCAAATTCAGAATGCCAATTTTTGTCTCTAAATCGCTAGTGTTAGGTCATATCAACATATCTTTGTGAAAAACAGACACTTAAGCCTTTTAAAGCGGTCGTGAATATCCGACCTAAAACAAAGAAAAAAAATCACAATTTCTTGACAGATACAGCGTGTTACGCTTAGCCACTTTCAGGGGTGTTTACTACAACAATTTTCAATACATCAGTGCAAAAAAATGACTTTGATGGACTTCGATTTGTTTACATCTTGAAGAAATCACTGATAGTGGCTTTAAAGGTGCAAAGAGAAATTTTATATATTAGACGTCTCAAGTAAATGAAAAGCCCTGATTTTAGTACTGATTTAAAGCTTATATAAAAAATCACAATCTCAAAGGATTAAGCTGAGAATTATTTTGGTTCCAAATTTTGAAATGTCTAATTTCGTAGGGGAGCAAATTTCAGCCTTTGTTTTATAATGAAATATAAGCAAATGAAAATTACATTTGTTTTCCCTTTAGTAGCCAAATACAAGAAATCTTTTGAATATATATTAAGTGTCTAAGCTATAGAAAAGATGAGAAGAATGTTTAAACTTCTACCATACTACAAAATAGATTGACAGTCAGTGAAAATTTACTGACCATCCAGGATTGAACCTGGGATCTTCGGTTTACTAGTCCGATGCTCTACCAACTGAGCTAATGGATGAAATTCACCACATGGTTGGACGCTTCAAATACAACAGCATTTAAGAAATTAAAAGAAAAAAATATTGTTAAGTTTGAAAATTAGGGGCGAACTATTGATTTGAAAAACGCGCCAAAATAAACAAAAACAACTCAAATTAGTTTTCACAGTTTCTGCTGTGTTGATTTACCTAGATTTGTACTGATTGCTTTAATTGGTCAAGCATAAGTCCAAATATAAACACCTCTAACCATTTGTATTATTCATGGACACTTCTTTTATAACGTGTAATTTACCATACACTGTTAAAAATGTTCCTAATTTTACCAGACTTCACCTTTTAAATTACGGTAAACCACAATTATTGAATAATCTTCACGCTTTATTACATATACCTAACATCAAATTACAATTTGGAAGCAGAAAAATGTAAATATACAGTGGCTATTATATAATACTACACATTTTGAAAAAACGTAGTATTTATACGCTGACCGTGATTATATTTTCCGTAATATTACGTTCTTTTGTAACTTACTTGTTTTTAATGTAAGAATACGAACTATGAAAATCGTTTTACTATAAACGTCGTAAGTAACGTCATTAAAAATGCAAAATCTTATTTTCCCTATCATTTTTAAAAATAGTTTTAAAACTCTTTCCTCCTTTTTGTATTATATTTAGTTTAAAGTATAGTACACACACTTATATATATATTTAATTTTAGCATATGCTATCAGTAAAGTCATGTAGTGGATAAGGTTTAGGACTTGTAATCTTAAGGCCCGGGTTCGAATCTATGTAAGGTACATGTGTTAAAGGTGCATTTCGTGATTTCAGCAACTTCCGTTTTATTCATTGATCACTAGTTATCCTTGAGAAAAGCTTATTCTCAAAATTTGAGCTGATCCCGATCTTGCGGTTTTGTGTTATGAGCAAATGCTCGTTTCCCACGGTCCCATAGGCTATCGTGCTGTAATTTCTGTCCGTTTACGGACAGAAAATACAAAATTGCGAATTTCTTACAGATGCAACCAAATTTGCACGTAGGATTGGGCACACATGGATTACTAAGGCTAACGGTTCAGATGATATAAAAATCTCAACATTTGTTAGGCAAGTCGGGGGGACGAGTCTGTGGATCACGAAATGCCCCTTTCAGTTTCTTCATATGATGATTAATTGGTGACAATAGAATGTGTACATTACCATATAAAACAAAGTATATAGACTGGTTTAAGTCTTTATTTCTTCACGTTTTCCCTTTGTTTATTGCCTTTTTTCTCAAAATTGTTTGCCTGAAATATAACTTTTTACAACCACGTGGTAACGTAAATACAACGTTTGTATGATGCCATAGCTACAATGTTAAAATTTGGTTACAGGATTGTAATAACGTTTTAATTCTTAATATTGTTTAAATAAGTCAAAAACCAACAACAACGTCGAAGCTGAGATTTTACGCCGTTATTTTACGTTCCATGCAATGGTTTCGTATTTTTACGGCTCCAGTTATTTTACGTTCTGCATGTAGTGAGTCCCAGCTGCCTGTCAAATGCCTGTTTTTTTACAAGTTTATTTTTAACAGTGTAGGTTTCTAAAAGGAACTGTTATATGACGAATAAAGAACCTCATGGCACCAGTGGACTACCATCAAATTCTCTCTTTGCACCTTTAAAAGAGCATTTATAAGGTGACGAAATGCAAATTCAAAGCAAGACTATATTTACCCATGGCTACAGGTTTAATGTTTTTACTAAGATTGTTCCCTACTGTTTGAAGTATCATTGTATAAGGTAGGCAACCACTGCATAGCTTATTTAATACCTTGATATTTATTTTATTCAACTTTAATGAAATAGGTTATTGTTGAAAATGTTCTCTTCTAATTTTTCAGCAACATTTATTAGATAAATCTCTTAATGATGAAGCTAAACATGCTTCAGAAATTTAATTCAATAGTTGCATTATTATTTTCTTTTGCTTTGAGAGACGTAATAGGCCATGACACAACCGCCATCATCAATTTGTCTCCAAAATGTTGAAAGATCAGCATTAATAAAGCTTAAGAGTAATATGTGACATTTCATCTATCATATGTAATTGAAAAAATATATATCTAAATGAAAGTAAACACTGTTCTGTCAAAAGTTATTGATTGCAATATTAGCAATTTGATATATATTACATTGTAAAATTGGGAAGGCGGCTTGACACAACATGAACAGATTTTTCAATTATAGTCTCATAAAAACACTCGATTTCTTGACATATCCGACAGGCACGTAGGTTAAATTAATAACACACGGCGATTTTCATCGTGATGAATCATTTCATTAAACTCAATTTGAAAAGGTTAGGAAAGCAATGTCTTTAAAACACTTTTGTCTTTCCCTGTTGTCCAAATAAAAAAAGTTTTAAATATAATAAGACAGATTTTATTTGATGATATCTACACAGATGCATTAATAAAACGTTACATCCGTCTTTAAAACTTATCTCTAGGGAATTAATGCTTTACGTAAGCGAGAAATGACTAGAGGATCCGGGACTTTTTTTCTTTGAAAATCAAACAGGCCTATACCTTAAGTGAATTAACTACCTTATGCAAAAGAATAAAAAAAGCCTGAAAAAATATGTAAATATATCTGCACTTTCGACTTCATAAGGTAGTGTCGTAGGTTCATTTAATCGATCAGCATTTCAAAGTGTCAAGGGTGTTTTGCGTTAAAGCTGACGATTCCGGTTTAAATTATTAGATTGGATTAATTAAATGTGCAACCATCTGATTTTCGCTGGTACGAAAATTCCTAATTAATATTTTTTTTACTCTGGATCGTATCAAGAACTATACCAGTTAATAATTATTAATGCTTGCCTCCTATATGAAATATTTTACCTTTACGATTTCAATTCATGTCTAAATGTGATTTGACATCGGGTGCCTATCTAACCCTTAACACTGGGGGTCAAAGATGTAACCAACCCTCTTAATAGTTACATAAAGTATTTCCAAAATAGGTAAAACCAATAAACAATCACTTGTGCAATGTACAGAAATCCTATATGATAAGGTTTTTGCTGGATAATTTGCCGCTGGTGGCGCTTTCGATATTCGCTGTAAAATGCCAAATGGATTTGGCCTATTTGACCAGTGCATATCGGAACAAATTTGATTAATTTTATTCCTGAAATTGCTGTGAGATTATTTACTCAGTTAATTTAAAAAGCCGGAACATGCGGCCGCTAGCTGAAGTAAGTATTTATATCATGACAGGAATAATAGGCCAAGTGTGAGACATACCGCGCAACACTTGTGAAAAAGTGATGATTTCCTATCTGAAAAAAATTTGCGGGGGAAATTCGCCGTTGATGGCGCTTTAGTATTCCGCCTACTTACCACTTGTCTACTTACTTTTTAAAATTTTCATTTCATAAAATTGCAAAGAAATTGTAATTGTAATTATTTAGTGAATTATCAAGCTCGAAACCCAAGATGAGCAAACGTGCTATCGTATAGGTATTTCAAGACGTGTACTGCAATGGTAGCCGTCATGCGCAGTAACTTCCAACCAGAACATTTACAGGCACTTCAATAATTTTCGATTACTTTTACATTAAAACCTGAACACAGCTGTTTGAGCCCACATAAGTTGTCTCTTTTATTTCAAGAGCAATTCGAAGCAGTGGAGACATAATTTTGACAAATGATATCAAGACGGGCATGCAAAGTATTACTCTGGGGAAAATATTGCTGGAATCTTGCCACCTGTCACCTACAAATGTCATGATTTGTATGTTATAGCGCCTATATATGTCAATTTCCCTTAGAGAGACGTCCCTAAACTAGATTTTATAAGAAAAATCAGATTTGCCAGCAATAAAATTTCGGAAAACTCACACAGAATAAGTTAGTGGAAAAATAATAAAATTAGTTGTTAAAAAGTGCGTCGGCGATGTATTTTGTCATTCTGGTTTTGTCATAATAAATGAGACTTTTAAACAGATGTGCGAAATATCACATATCTTGAGGCGCATCAATTATGTATAAGCCTATGATGTTTGAAAACAAAGTTATCTTACATATCAAAGCAGGATGTCGTGAAAAGTTACTTCAATATATGGCCAGGGCAATGAACTTCCCTTTTTAAGGTTTTAGATAACAGGATTGCTATGATGTGTAATGTCAGCGGAGACGCTTACACAATTAAAGTTGTAAAGAATATGCAACCATTTTATAACATGGCAATGTAGCTTCTCTACTTCATGAGCTTAGTGCGGTATTTTCACTTTGCCATATACTAAAATAAAGGTTCCTCTTTCTTAGCAGATATTTGCTTTCATCTAATTTAGAACAAATACGACGAAAACAAAAACAAACCTATCAGATGTTTCCACAATACTGTTTTGGGATTATTACATCTCTTGCAATTTCTCAAATGCCTCGCCATAGTACATGTGTCCCGTTTGGCAAACTTGCAATTGTACCTCAATATCCCCTCAAAAAAACAAACAGGTGCTCATGCTGGTGTTTACAAAGGATCGACATTTTGATACTGTTAATGCAATGTATATCACAATAACAAATAATACATGAATACCAAACGTTTTCTATGCACACCGTACGAAGTTGTAGCTGAAGCAACATAGATTTAGAAATGAATAACTTTTCCCAAAGAAAAAAAAAAAAAAAAAAAAAACATAATTTCGTTATAGTAACTCCAGTACTAAATATTCACCACTCAATCATACCATTACAGAACTATATATTTACTATTATTAAATCTAAGGACATCGCATAGCGCTCTCAATCCCGCTTCAATTTGTATGTTATAGCGCCTTCTATATGTCAATTTTCCGTAGAGAGACGTGCTAAACTAGATTATTAAGAAAAATCAGATTTGCAGCAATAACATTTCGGAAAATTCACACAGAAGTTAGTGGAATAAATAATGAAAAATAGTTGTCAAAAGTGTGTCGCCGTTGATATTTTTGTCATTCTGGTTTTGTCATAATAAATGAGACTTTTAAACAAATGTGCGAAATATCACATATCTTGAGGCGCATAAAGCCTATGATGTTTGAAAACAAAGTTATCTTACATACCAAAGCAGGATGTCATGAAAAGTTACTTCAATATATGGCCAGGGCAATGAACTTCCCTTTTTAAGGTTTTAGATAACAGGATTGCTATGATGTGTAATGTCAGCGGAGACGCTTACACAATTAAAGTTGTAAAGAATATGCAACCATTTTATAACATGGCAATGTAGCTTCTCTACTTCATGAGCTTAGGGCGGTATTTTCACTTTGCCATATACTAAAATAAAGGTTCCTCTTTCTTAGCAGATATTTGCTTTCATCTAATTTAGAACAAATACGACGAAAACAAAAACAAACCTATCAGATGTTTCCACAATATGAAACTGTATTTTGAAAGACTGTTGTGGGATTATTACATCTCTTGCAATTTCTCAAATGCCTCGCCATAGTACATGTGTCCCGTTTGGCAAACTTGCAATTGTACCTCAATATCCCCTCAAAAAACCAAACAGGTGCTTCATGCTGTTGTTTACCAAAAGATCGACATTTTGATACTGTTAATGCAATGTATATCACAATAACAAATAATACATGAATACCAAACGTTTTCTATGCACACCGTACGAAGTTGTAGCTGAAGCAACATAGATTTAGAAATGAATAACTTTTCCCAAAGAATTAAGACCAGGGGTCCGTTTCCGAAACACCGTCGTAAATTTACTACTGGAATACTATGTCATGCCTGAGTGGGCAAATTCGTCCAAAGCACTGTGTAACTGGTATGAGAAGGTCTGTTAGGTAGGACATAGGCATGATTTAGTATACACGTAGGGTTACGCACGAGTTTGGGGAACGGACCTCAGAAGGCGGATTCAGATAGTCTTGTTAGCTCTAAATGAAAGGAGGTTTTACTTGCAGCGATCAAGTACATATTTTATTTTGCATTTATATTTTTTCCCATGATGTACCTTCAGAAGAAATTGGTCCGATGCACCACTTAAAACCTTAGGGAGAGATTTCATTAAAAACTTAGTCCTTTTAAAACAGATTTTATGGTTCAGTTAATGCAGTGTGATTCTGTAGAACGACTGACCATTTGCATAAACATCAGTCCTTACAAAGATTCATTTTGACTGACGTTGGTAAATAACCTTCTTTTTCTGTAGATAAACCAACACCTTAAGTATTTTGAAAAATGACCTTAAAGGCGCTGTTATTTATCCACTCGAAAGCAGAAAGAGAAGGATAAATTATAATTCCTCAAAGGCTTTAAAAAATTAATAAAAAGGGAAAACAGCAGTGTCGACATAAAGTATGAATCGCCATTCAAATGCGTGTTGCTGTAAGTGTCCCTATGGACAGACGCTTCCAACATTGTATAAACCTTCTTTTAAAGATTCATATTCTGACTAAAAATTCACTTACATTGGTTTAAAGGGCGCTTTGTGGCGTATATGTAGAGGGATATAATCAGGGCGAAATAAACCCATTTGTGTCGAAAGTTTGCGATTTTTGTCATTTGTCATTAGCTTTAACTTACTTGTCATTATCTGTGAAGTTGATGATTTGTCTATATGAATTATGGCCTTATCCTCTAAGGGAAGATTTTTACTTACGGACACTCGTACACACACAATTCCCCAATTCTTGAATAAAAACGTCGCGTCATGGGACCAACATTTTTATCTTATTAACCTTTGCTGCACATGGGGATATTTGCGTGTTCATTCTATCAACATAATGATGACACCTCATTTGATTAGAATGCCTGGTGCATATTTCTTGCTTTGTGATATACTTTTTAAGTCTTATTAATAATAATAATAATAATAATAATATTTAATTTTTGTAACGCGCGACAAATCCACCGAAGTGCTCAGGGCGCCGCTGTGGAGCGCCTAAGGCTGCTACAACACAACGAGTAAATCCAGAACGACAAGGAAGGCTATATATGGGAAGAAGTCCGATTTTAGATGTGGGGGAAACCGAAGTTCTCGGAGAAAACCTGCGAGGACGGGTATGGATCGGCAACCAAAATTCACGTACGACACAGTCCGCAGGGGATTGAACCCGAGCCGCATTGGTGAAAGGCGAGTGGATGATCCACTACACCAGCCCGCCCATGCATTAAGATTTTATTATCCAGTATTGAGACCAAGAAAACGAGGTAAGAAAGAAAGAAAATTGGTGGAGAGGTGGAGCATGTATGAGAGAACAAAGGCAAAGGACGAAAGGAAGTAGGCAGAAGAAGAAGTGCATGAAAGACGTGGTAAGACGTGGCAGAATTCGGAGGGATTCGGAGAGGCCTAGCGAGATAAATAGAACAAAGGCAGAGGGAGATATGGGGATGGATAAAGAGAGTACGGGAGGTAGAGAGAGTATTAGCAAGAACGAAGGAACGAGAATAAGAGCGAATCAACATGGGAGTGATTGAGAGAGAAAATGAGAGAGAGAGATAGGAGGAAAGAAAGAGACAGACACGGAGTTATACTGCGCTAATTTACCCAAAGGGGATACATTAAAGTCTCCCACGTGTCTAAACAAAAACTGAAGCGCGATTTCATTTCTAATTTAACAATAAGGTTCATGAAAGAATATTAATAAATCAGAACCCAACGAGTAGAGTTGTAAAAACAAAGTCTGCTCATGCTGTCTAGCCCTCCAGGAGAAACGTGAAACGGCTTAATGACGCGCCATTTGAAAGGTTTAATGTTTTCTTATATTTTGGATGGATTTTGAGTAGCCTTCTAACTCAATTTACATCGACAAACACCTAACATATTAACACAACAACAACCTGTGTAACCTGACAATGCATATTCCAAACCTTTATAATATGCATTGTTAGAGTAAAAGGTTATTACTGTTAAGGTATTACTTAGACTATTTTTTCATATACGTCTCTGAATTCATTTATTAGATCTCCCCTTTCGAATTCTAAGGTTGTCCTTTTGTCAACGCACATGCTTCATCCACTAAATTTACTTTACCCGAATGCACAATCTACCTGTATAAATTCCCGTTGGATTGGGCCAAAAAAAAACAGAATAGCCTTTAATAATCTGTAATTCTTTGGTTTCCATGGGCAGATTACCATAGCATTTGCACTGATTATAGACCGAAGATACATTATTACATCTGTGAAAAAGAAATATTCAGGTAATGTAATTTTGATAATTTGAATTACATTTATCTACTTGTAACATTGGTTATTGGGACACCATGTATAATTCAATCTACCTGAAACCATGTAAATCTCTGCGCATACAACACTGCATGTTTCTTACTGGGTAAGTTCCTAGTTTGACAAATCAAAGAACGGGGTAAATCTTATGAAATTCACAATCACTTACTTACAAAGATGTCCTGGGTCTTTCCTGAAAGTTATCCAAACTTGCATGAATAAATTGAACGTACTAAACTTTTAAATTAAATGACACTAATAAAAACCGCTATAATCAATCAAATATTTACTTTTGTTTGAATTTTGTTTGTGCAAAAAGTGACCGAATTTTAAAGCATCTCTTATACATCTCCCTCATTGTCACATTAATTGCCCAATGCATTTCCTCCCCCGCAAGTTCTAACTTGATTCCCTTCGATAAACCTAATGACAGAAACCAGCGGGCGAAGAGGACGCTTCACAAAACCATATTATTGTAACTTATGATAAATGACCACATCAATCTTCTAAACCCCTTTAATTTCCATTATTAAGGCTAGTCTCCTAATGCATGCCCTTGTACATAACCTTAATAAGGCTAATTCTGGATAACTGGTAATATAGGTTTGGAGTCTAGTCGAATCAATGAACACTTGCATATTAAAGTTTTTAAGTAAGATGGAAACGGTTAAATGTGGCGTGAATATTTGCCACTTAATACAAGAAATGGCAAATAAACATGTATCATGAGGCTATTTCCCCCGAATGATTTCATGCAAGCGGCCTTAGTCAAACATGGAAATGTTTGAACTAAAATAAAATAAAGCTAAAGGCAAGGTTTGGTATAATTTCAGTAGGCTACTAACCGTACATGGAAACGAATAACGCATGTATCCCGCTGCTAATCACCCCCCCCCTTTTTTTTTTGTGTTTTGGGACATCGTAATTTGTTACCTTTTGTAGGTATGTTTGTATGCATCACTGTCTCGTGTACCTTTTTAGTGGTGTATGCTTACTAAACATTTCATGTTTTTAATGTTTTTTCCTGGGCACGTACTGTAGAGATGCCTGTATAAAATATAGATTAAATATTTGTATTTTTAGTATCATTAATACCATTTGCTCCATACTGTTGCTTTTATATGTTTCATTCTTATCTTGGCAATCTGTGACTTTTTCGGCAAATTGGAGTTTTCAAATGTTTCGGCTCAATATTTTTGTGCCATAAAGAAACGTAATTGACATATTGCTTTTTGACTATAAAGTTCTTAAGACAAAAATATGTTGATCCAGCATGTTCGGCAAAAACAACTTTTATTGGCATAAATGCAAATAACAAACTAATTAAATTCTAGCGCCAAGGCATTTTGATTAACGAAAAGAAGCAAAACAAATCAATCAAAAAAGCAAGCAACCGATTGACTAACCAGAACACTTAACGGGAGACACCATGGCATAGAAAAATATTAAGACATAATGAAATGGACCTTTACTGAAATCCCTCCACAATTTTTTAAAGCCATTGATGTTTTCCATTTTTGTAAGAAGCGAGGAGTAACTAATATTAGTTTCCTTGTAAGCTCATTTCTTTCTCTGTAACAACAGGCTGAATCTGACTTACATGAGATCTGTGCACTCTACTCCGCACTATAAAATGAACAAAAATGTCTATAAATATGGTTAACACACGCTGTCCTTTGGACCAATTAGCGCACATTTTTACTTCTATTATCCAAAAACAGTTTGCTGATAAGATGAGAAAACTATTAGGTTTAATGATACCAAAATCTCACGATTGATGGAGCGAGCTTAGCATCGGGTAGTACCTCTTTAATTAACTCTTGTAATTATCAAGACAAAATAAATCACGTTGGTCGAATTTTGCGACCAGGTTGCATAAATTGGGGAATTTCTGATCAGTACCGCGGTATTCATGGGCGTTGTATTTGGTCACAAGACAGAAAACTATTTCTACTTCAGTTAAAATTGACCGTATTTACTTATAATTTTTCGATGGAAGCAGTTTCAATTACAAGAGAGTAAATAAACGGGCATGTAATTAAGGAGATCAAATCAACTGTATTTACTTTATATTCAGGTGGCATCAATGTGAAAATTGTCGGTGACTGGATAGCGCGTATAGCCTGAAAAACATGTTTTAAGGGCAGTGTCAACTTGAGCTGCCGAGCATCTTTATTTTGGCTTTTGTACTTGCAAATATTTTGATTATTGTCTATAAAAAAGATACATTTTAGAAAGAAAATTGGACGAGAAACCGATGATGGAATCAGATTAATGTAAAAATTTCCGTATTTGAGAAAATACTAAAAAAAACAGGATTTGCCCAAATATTCAGACAACATAACAAAACAATTTGACTTCTCATGATTTCTTATGGTATTTTTTAGAAACAAGACAAATTGTCTGGGGACGGTTTTTTCATTTTTGAAAAATAGAGCTCACTTTTCGAAATATAAGGAACAATGTCAAAAAAGTGTGTTTTTACCTTTTCTTTCCACAATTTGAGGTATATATTGGAGAATATCTTTAGTAGAAATCGAAAAATGAAAAATGAAGAAAACCGTCCTAGAGAGACCGATGTCTTATCGTGGAAAGTTAACCTTACCTTTTACTTCGGTCTTTTGGGTATATGCATTTTGAAAATTTACCAAATTTTGCAACATTTGAACATTGAAAAAATCCGTGTTTTGTCAAAAAAGTGACTTTTCATCGCCCATTTCAAGCTGTCTCTTTCTCGAATAACTTTATCTTGAACTTCAAACATTGAGTATGTTGTGCAAGTGATGAAAAATACATTCTTTATGCAATATTGAAAAAACATCTTTTCCTCTAACTCCAGAAATCAGAAGAAATTGAAATTGCGTCTGGTCTAAATTAGCCGTTTGTTTACCATTTTCAAATATTATGTTTCGTTTTACCAAGATGCGTTCGCGCAACGTACATTAAAACACGCGCAAGCTTCATCCGCAGTAAAAATTCACCGGGCGACGCGATGCGCCGACTTGGCGCCTTGCGGCGTGAAGTGTGCTTAATTCCCGCCGTTAAGACCCTTCTGGTTTTTGTGACTTTAAAGGTCCAATAGCTTGCTTAAATCGGTAAAAAATACAAAACTCAGGATGGTCTGCATTGGATAACCTTTGTTGGTAACGATAGAACACAGTTATGTTTAAAATGGTGCAAATATCAGAAATTCGGAGTAAAAACAAAAGCATAGGGTGACCATACCCTAAGCAAAGCAAGGCTTGGGTGATTGTATGCCTTATACCTTCTCTTGAAAAGTGGGAATGAGAGCAAGTGAGGGGTGATTAGAGAAGTGACCATTACCCTCCATTGACCACCCGGCAGAATGACCACATTACATATTGTTGGGCGCTAATGTAATGGGTGCAGATGGGCGACGAGGCGGGAGGTCAGACAGAAACTTGGTAAGGTGACTTGGTTTCTTGCTGCATATTTTTCTGACCGTTACGAATGACGTTTTTTCAATAAAGGTGATCACTCCTCTCTACCACCTCAACCCAACAGACTAAAACCCTAACCTGGTAGGGCATTAAGGTATACCTTTCTGACAGGTTATGAATATTGATGAGCTCATTTGCATATTTTGCACTCCATTATGACACCTTGGCTCTCAGCACGATCAGTGGATTAACTTCCAATAGTAGGGTGATAGAGCAGATATGGTTTGGTACTGAAATAGTTTTTACAAGGTTATGCATATTATATTGACCTCATTCACAGAGTTTAGTAATAGGGGCTTGGTATAAATTAGTTTACAAGGTATGCATATTATATTGACCTCATTCACAAACTAAGAGTGGGGGTCGTAAGCCCAGAAAACCTGGAATTATCCCTAACATTGCTGAAATAGGATTGATTTGACGTTCAATGAACATAAATAAACCAAAACACTGTATTTTACAAGATTGTTTTGATCTTTGTATACAAAAGAAACCCACTATTCTGACATACAATGGAAGTTTTATGCTTATATCAATATGTATGGTTTTTTACATATTAAGGACAAATAAATCATTGAGGTTGCACCAACAACCCAAACCCGAAACTTGGCAACCTACACTATCACCGCTAAAGGTATGGTCGTCTGTTTTTAACTGAGCGGATAGAAGTTCCCCATTCACTCTGCGTTAAATGTATGTGTTTTCACGGTGTGCCTCGGCTTATTGTATCATAACTTTGTGCTCTATCTACATTATATATAGTCCCGTTTAAAATGAAACGCAAGAAGGGTCCCAAGAATTAACTAAAGCGGTTTTGTCGTTTGACGACGGATGAAAAAAGACCCAGTTTAAAATGCTTGTATAGTAAACCGGGATTAGAACACGAATACTGCACTATAACTGAAAGAACAAATTAATTTCAGATGGATTGGTAACTCCTTTAATTTCCAGGTAGCACTCATCTGACAGCGTCCTTTTCTATTTTGTCCGTAAATCCAAAGGCTAACTACAAAAATCAAAAGGGCTGTGCGTTAAGACTTTGAAATCAATACCGGCTTTTGTAGTTTTTAGTTTGGGGACTTAAAGTGATTTCTGTAATACAACTCGTGGGCTTCTCTGGCGTGGGCGTTTAACGTCATAATAGTGATCATCATCCATTTTAGCCCTGGAGCTAGCACACATTGTAACACATCTCAAGTACAAGGCTTGAGTGAATTAAATGTTTGCAGACTGCCGGAACCCGCTAAAACTTGATTCTTAAGTGCCGCAAGTGGTGCCTTAGGAGAGGGTGCAAAACAAAGTTTTGTAACAAGGGGGGCAAATTTGTAAATTGATTCAATCATGTTGAAAAAGCACACCATGTTATGTGTCTAACCATAAAGGAATTCATAAAGGTAAGTTTGTAATATGTACAGCCTAAACTATCACGTTATAGGCTAAAACAGCAAAATCAATAATAGGGTCAATTTCAGTATTACAGAGGTCAAATTTTCACGTGCCCCAATTGGATAAAAAATGGTTCAAATTATTGGTGGGGCTAATAGGATTAAATAAGGAATGTTTTTGACTGTCTTAAATGCTTAGTTTCCTATTAGTGGGGGAGCTAAGAAGGTCAACGTCCATTGCATTTCAATGGGGCTTGATCTAGTTACCCCCCTACTTTCTTAAGCGAATCATTTGAGACACTCAAAACTATTCTCTAATTTTATCCTATGAGCTCCACCAACAAATTTGCACCATTTTTTTATTCCAAATCGGAGGCAATTTTAAAATTTTGACCCCTTTACAACTGCAAATTGACCCTTTTTTTATTGATTTTTTTGCTGTTTTTAGCCCCCTAAACCTAAACTTTAGCTGTACATATTACAAACCTTTTCTGAATCCTTATGTTAGACACGTAACATGTGTGCTTTTCAACATGATGTGGATCATTAAAATTTGACCCCTGTAACAAACTTGTTTGGCCCCCTCCTCCCTTAAGGCACCACTGCGGCACTTAAGAATCAGCGTTTCAGGGGTCCTGTCAGTGGCTGTCAACATATTTATCACCAAACCTTTGTATTTGATTGATTTTACAAATGTGTGCTAGCTCCGGGTTATTTGATAGGGGGGAGTGTGCTTTGCTTTCTCAAACCACTCCACTAAATAGCGTACACAGCCGGCGTAATCCTGGACGCTTTCTTTGGGGGGGCAGGAACTCTAATAGCTGAAAATAGGCTTTGCACCCCAGAGATACGCCACTGTAGAAGTCGTCTGATTGTTATTTTCCGTCCTGCATTTATAAAATGTACAAATCCTCACCTTAATTTTGCAAGGCTCAACTAACATTGTTTACTATTTAGAGACAATGGTATTCTAATACTATTGCATATATTGATATATAATTTGTTTTTTGGTTCTGCTTGCTTTGTGATCTACAATATGTAACTCTTTGTCCGGGAAAATGTATTTTCCTTGTTAAGGCAGTTCTTCTGAATGACCAAAGTTATCATTAGATCTTTGTCTTGGTCCATAATATGGCGTCGAACTTTTAAATTAATACTCATTAGACTTTACAACAGCTTGGTTATAAGTTGTCCTTCTGAGAGCCTTTCAAAATATCATGTACTTATTTATTCAGAGAACAAGAATCAATTCCCTTTATAATATTAACAAATAGTTGCATTGCAAAAGTAAATCCTTAACATGAAGGAAATAACGAATTGCTTCCACAAAGTTACCCGGGAAACATATTAACAGTCTATCATTTACTTAGACAAAGAGAAAAAATACAACACCCTGAAAACTCTGGGCTTTTTACATACAGGCTGTATTTACTGTTTATTTACTCTACACAACTGTGCCTGCCTAGAGTTTTTCCCTGTCGTAGTCTACCTACCGGCCCCAGTCATTCACTTATCTAATCTACACGGCAAAATCCCTGTGACGCTACTTGTAATACCGTCGTGGTATTGATATCTTCTTTACAAGTCATTGTTAGTTGTTGGGAACTTGCATTCAGCCTGTCGCCACAAGCATTTTGCAAAACGCCTTGCCGAGAAACTAGAACATCTTTGCAAGTTAACCCATATATCTGAACTTCAATTAAGTTAAAATGTTAGTTTTGAAATGTTCTTTGTGTAACAAACTGGAATTTTTTAAATCTTTTTAACGGGTGTGTTTGAGTACTTCTACTACGATTATATACTTTACGACTGTCAGAACATTTGCTACAAACCCCTCCGTCGGACATCTCGATATTTTGATAACTTCGCAAAATGGCCACCAATTTACATGCATTAATATTTGTACCCTTCTTATACAAAAACAGAATACATGTAAAGCACAATGCGAAGGAGAAACGTTAGGGGGAAAGGCTTTTTAGTGCATAATGAAGAGACATTCGCCCTAACTCGGGGAATAGAAAAAGTAACACTCCACTAAAATATACGATTTGTTAACCTTTTCTCTCTCTCGCTCTCGCTTCTCTCATCTCTCTCCAAAAAGAATAAAGATTAGGCATTCTATATTTTAAGAGATTTAAATAACATACTCCCGTAATTACTGTACTCAATTCCCAATTCTATTTAAAAAATAGATGAGAGGAGTCATAGTCGGACTTAGAAAGCAAATAGTCCTTCATAGCGACGTCATATTATTATATTATTTGTTTTGGGTTAGGTATCAATTATAACACCGTTCAAAGCGCCATCAAAACCATATCTCGCCCTTACAGCTGATCACCTTTGGCGATCCCCACATACATCACGGAGGATGCTGCATCTACAAGGTTTGGTCTATTTCTCAATGCAAAGAAGGACCGAATACATGACATGAATGGAAGACAGAGACATCTATGATGGCACCAACTCAAAGGTCAGTGACTTTACAGGTACCTTGGATCCTATGTTGCTGACGCAGGAAGGATTTCCTGACACGCAAAGGACAAGCCTGGTGCCATTACAAGCTTCTTAACATCTTGCACCGAATAGAGCAGTCCAACAAATAAGGCATCTTTCAGAACTTATGCTGGAGAGCATTCTCTTATATGGAACCGAAACCTGGACCATGAGGAAAACAAGCTTCAAGATCGCCTTGATGGCATAACCAGGCTTCTCATGAGGGTACAAACTTCTCATTACTGGCCACAGGACAAACCACCAAATTTCGGAGCATTCCGCAATCTCTGCTAACTGTCGCGTCGATTGTAGAGTCCGCTTTACGCCAGTGTCGCGCTGAGGCCGCGTATGGTATATGTTGGAGCCTTCCGTGCCCAATGAGAGAATGTAAATACCTCTTATACTAAACTAATCTATGTAATTGGATAGACACTCAATAACAAACTGAGGACCTTCTTAGTCTAATGAGGGATAAGACTTCTGGCATGGCATTGTTCACATGAACTCGGTACGGCAGCAAGAATGATGATGAATATTCGTAATTAAAAATGGGGAAAAATCTGGTCAAGTGAATCACAGAGGAATTACCCAGGTCACGTTGAAACTCTGGAGCCCTCGCTGTCCATTACATGCTTGCGTATTGCCCCTCTATGAGAACACTACTTAAATTACCCCCCAGTTCCTTAGCAGTTAAACTGCTGATTTCTTTTAAAATGTCTAATGTTGAAAATCTGACAGAAAAGTTAGTTTTTTGGTGATGAGATGTTCGAGAAGTTCCACAAAAAAAACTTACGGCGATCCTTCGGCCGTCGTCATAATCACATCCCAAAATGTCAAACACACATGTCAATGACTTGAACAAACAAGGTTATGATGACTGTGATTTCAGAAAGCAATATGTGCAATATTCAACAAATAGTTTATCTCAAGTCATAACTATCAAGATGATGTCAAAGAAAATGCTCTATACAGAAACCAAGTAGTAAACATGATATTTACTTTATTTCCACAGATACAAGTTAGACGGACCAGGGCGCCATTTGTTAATTTTTACAATGCATTTCGGAGAGTGTGCCAATATTTTTACTGGATGATATTGTGAGTTGTAAACTATATTCAGGAAAGTGTCACAGCAAACATGATCAATATCTGTCAATGTCCTCTAAAAACTGTTTTAATGAATGTTTAGAAAACTGTAAAAGTAATATTTTGAAATCGATATCAATTTCTATCTAATCATTTTAGATATAATTGTATTTAGTTCAATAGTTTACATTGCAATATACAAATCTTCCCCAAACTATAGTTTTTCTTCAATAAAGAATTCTTACAACCAAGAACATATTCGAGTTCTGGACAGGAACACTAATTGGACTGAAAGGAAACTCATGGAAGATTTGTATATCAAGTCTACCCCTAACAACTTCAATAGGGACAAAGGAGCAGACTTTCCTCTTGAATGGGGTAGACTACTCAAAGGATGCCTCTCGACCAATGAACCGGAAACTTAATAACTGGGGTATCGTTTGATCATCTCTTATTGTTCTCTTCCCCCTTTGTTTACTGGTGTATATAAGGTGCAACATCATAACTGTTTAGTTTGCTCTGATGATGGCAATCGCTAGAGTGTCGAAAGCTCAGCCTTCAAATTTGGATGCCTCTCACAGCTGTTTGACCCTGTGCAAACTGTCTGTTAGAGCAATGTTAAGCAATGGCGACACCATTTTGACAACTGATATAAGTAGGGACATGAAAGAGCTATCTCTGAAAAGTTCATAGAGATCCTTTGCGGGAATCTTGCCATATAGGCCTACAAAGGTCGTGATTTGTATGTTATAGCGCCCTCTATATGCATATTGCCCATAGAAAGACGTGTCAAATTTGCACAGGATGTAGTCAGTGGAATAAATAATCCAAATTAGTATTCAAAGTTTTATCATAATAAATGATACTTTCAAACAGCTGTGCTCTAGGGAAAGATTATTTTCTACTCATGTCTACCAACCTAGAGTACCAAATAGTTTCAAATCATGATTGGTGATCGTCTGGTATGTCAAAACTCTGCAGCTGTGTTACTGTCATTTTGTATATTCCCTAGCATTATGCCAGATGACACTTTGAGCACAAAAACAGCAGATGGTTTTATTATGATGATTTATATACCCAATGACTCTACTGATAACATTAGAAACGACGCGACTTTCACATGTGGTCCAATACCTTACCTTGTTAGGTATTGTCACGTGGCATGTGAATTTGCATATCGGGTTTTATACTGCTCCGTCAATAGCAAAGGAAAGAGCTATAAATCAAACTGTCGTAAGGTAAATGTTTATAGCCGCTATAGCCGCATTGACGTGTACTCTAAAATAAGTTATGTTTGGACAACTACCCTATTTATATTTAAAGACATTTTGACCGGACTTAGTTCATATGGAAAAAAAACTCTGCAAGTACCAACTTTCAATATCATAAACACATCAGAATAAGTACAAGTAAGAAAAACAGAGTAACAGAATTGAATGTATGGGGGTCAGTCATTTGTCTTACAAATTTCTGAGTTTATATGTAATATTTGTCTTACAAATTTCTGAGTTCTATGTAATATTTGTCTTACAAATTTCCGAGTGTCTATTATAATATTTGTCTAATAATTCTGAAGACTGAAATGCATTAGCGCTCCTTTCTCTGGTATCCACGTAAACACAGTCCTCTCTGGTACATCTCACGCCTAGTTAGCGAGAGGACTGCGTTCGATACCGTTTCTCCGATGTTCTATATAATATTTGTCTAATAATTATCTAGGGTTGTATCATTTACTTGATACTTTAAATAAAGAGTGCCATTAAGGGGGGAAGTTTGTGTTAAAATTGATAAACTCAGTCAAGGCCGACCCAATGCTGAAAAACTTCTATAAGCCAATGGTACATGTATTAGAAGAAATTAAAGGTGCAACGAGAGATTTTACATTATCAGGTGTCCCTAAAAACCGAAAGTACTGATTTTTGCCCTGATATAAAGCTTTCCATCAAAATATTCCCATGTAAAAGGATTAAGCTGAGAAACGTTTCTCTGGTACAAAAATTATGAAATTTCTAATTTCGTATGGAGCAAATACAAAATTCAACATATGTTTTATATTGAAATATAGGCAAATCAGAATCACCTACTTTCTCTCTTTTCTGTAGCCAAATACAAGATAAGAAATCTATTGAGTGTCTAATCTTTATGAAATCACTATTATGGCACAATATCTGGTTGGCTCAAAAACTCTCGTTGCACCTTTAAATGACTTGGAAAATCTAGCTCATAAAAACGTTCACGTGGTTGTTGTTGTTGTTGTTGTTTACGGTACGTGCGCAATATTTTGTTTTATATAGTATAGGTGGCATAGCATATGCATAATTTCTTTACACATGTTTGGTTCATTGTCCTTTCTTTATTTGTATACTAAATAAATAATATGCGGGTATTCATACACATAAATTGATATAGAAATATCTATTAAGTTTGACATTTACTTGTTTCAATTATTTGAGTTTGTAACTGATTTTGTTCAACTATGTACTTCAACCGATGAATAGACATATGTGTATATATCACCAAAAACTAACTCTGTGGAAAACCTTCCAAAAATGAACAACAGCCGTGCTATTAATAACGGATTTAAAATAGCCCGCCAAATGTAGCACTACGGAGAAGAATTTTATCGATTGGATGATTTTTAACAAGAGGACGTTCGAATAAGGGACATTCACAACTGTGTACTATGGAATTGCTGACATGTGAACTTATAAAGTCTCATCTACGTAATTGCTAGGTATGTTGGTAAACCATTTTGGGTAGCACTGAAAGAAATGATGAATAGCTATCCATTGGCACCCTAAATGAAGTTTCTGTGGTATTCCTGCTTTGAACAGACATGTCGGTACTTCTCCCCCGGGTTTTTTTCTCTAGTGAAAATTCCAATCACAAAGAAGGAGAAGGTTAACTTTTGTTGTGATATTTTTTGCGCATTAAAGTGTGTAACATTGCAGTGTACATTTACATATTGTAACAGTGTTAAAGAGCTAACTTTTCCAACCTTGTCGGGGGGGTGGGGGCGCGACTAAACCTTCTTACTATAAGACAACCCGCAAGACAAAATAACTTATTGAGCAGACCTCTCAGAAACGTGACAAAATTTCCATTTCTGATGAGCAAACCGCCTAGAAAATGGTGTGTATTGATCACGTGATGGCAAAGAGAGAACCTAGTCTTACCAGACAGGAAAACGTGTGTTTCCGTCGATTCCAAAATTAAACCAACAAATTAAACTAAAACATAAAAAAAATGAATAAAGACCGAATCTTTAAGATTACCGTAGGATTCTTTCCTAATCGTGTACTGATCGTTTTTTTGATAAAACCAGTGTGTCTTTGTGTCGGTGGTTTGAGTAAAATTGTGTTTGGTTCATTCCCAGAGAAAGCGTCCAATAGCGTTAAACACAAGTACGTACATATGTCAAATTGCCACATGCATGCACTTTTTAAAGAATAACATTAGGTTTGAACATTTTTCACCCGAGACAGTTTTATTTTGTACAGTTCTTAAGCTATAATCTTCACTACATAGAGTTTTTAATAAAGCTTATCACAAAATGTATGTGCGGATTTTTGATATCTTTTTTTCAAAAATGTTTAAAAGATATTAAAATTGATAAGACGTCATCAGTGACATTTTTTTCAAGAATTAAATTTCGACACATGAAATCAAAATTGTTGACACATAGAATTTGTTTATAATTTGTTTTGGGCATCAGTTTCAGAAAGTGTATCCTTTCTCATCTCAAAACTGAGAATCCCGAGAGGATTTTGTAAAATTCGTTTGTATTTCTTGATTTCTTTATAATTTGGTGAAGTATGTACGGGTAATGTGTTCGTATACGTACAGTCGCTATCGTCTGCACTGTTGTTTGAAATTTTTTGTTTGTTTGTTTTGGATGTTGTCTACATGGAAGTTTATGAGCGAATGATTTTTTTTCGAATGTTATTTTTAGGGTAACTGTAAGCTTTTTATCTCACTAAACTATAGTTTTTCTTGATGGTTATATTAACGAGGGAATCCAATTGCCATTTTTTAAATGTACCATTTTTTTTATATTTCAAGAGCTTATATCCTTTTCTTTAAATACGTTTATTGTGGGAATAGATGTTTGTTGCTATATTACTACACACATAATATGTCGAATAGTATGAAATTGAAAACCCAATTAGACAAACCAATCATATATGATTTATTTAAGAGCTAAAGTATACAGGGCATATTTTTAAAGGTCCCCGCAACTGTTAAGAATATTGGATAATTCTAATCAGTGAATTAAAATAAAATCACACCATTAAGTGAATAAGCCAAAATGCCGTCGTCATGAAATAAAAACACGATATAATGCATTTCTATCGCTTTCATTCAAATTATTCAAGCATGCGTTTTGGCTAATTGCCAAACGTCGTTAGACAATTCTGTTGTTCGTTTAATTAATAATTAAGTTTGAACAGCTGTGGTTCCCTGCTATTTTAATATACAATCCCAGGAAATTTGCAATTAATTAAAGGACTTCAAGTTGATTGCCTTTTTATGCCCCTCAAAATAGATTACCAATAACGACCATGAATTGACGTGGAAGTTCGATGCAAATGTATTGGATTTTATCATTTTGCACTCTATTAAAGACTAATTTTAGTCAAATTCATTAAGGATTTGAATAAATGAACCTCAATGTACGTTATAAAGAACGTAATAACAGAATAAAATCCAGTTTAATGCTTTTCAATTCTGTCAAATTCTAATTGGTTGATTTGTGGTAGGTGCACTGTTAAAAATGTTCTTAAAACTTCTCTTGACTGCAGCCGGACCTTTGAAACGTGCAAAATACTGTAAAAGGGACTCCAAACGTGCAAATAACGGTAAAAAACGTCGTTTTAACTGTTTGTGAGTCCCAGTTGCCATCAAAACGCCGTTATTTTAATGCCACATTTTTAATAATGTGTGTTCTTATTGCTAAAAATCCACGAGAAGTCCTCCAGCACTAGAAGCGCGCTCATTGTTTTTTTTAACAAAAGAAATATCGCATGGAACGTAGCCTCCACAATACCACAGAACAATAATGCAGTGATTTCTTCGTTTGAATCTTGAACCATTTTTGTGTATCATACAAAACTGAAAATGCACAAAATGCTCACAAAATTAAAACCACGAGTTAGAATGAACGGAACTTTCACATAGGTTTATTTTCTTCGAAAACTAAGGGCAAAACAGAAGAGTTTATGATCGCGGGATCCCAGAATGTCCCGTAAGTTTTTCAAATCGCAGCGTTTGTAAAAGTGATTAATTAAATCATCATAAATCGTCCAGGTTGTTCATGTTCTATAACCTTTCGCTGTATAAATAATTATTTTGATAAATACGAAGCGCCATGCATCTACATGTATTACCTTAGGACTAAAAGATATTATGCAGTGATAACAGAAAGAGTAATGTTGGCGGTACCACTTTGGATTGTCAAATTCAAGACATTTGTCATACAATAATTAAAGTTGGCGAAATAATGAAATGATCGCGTTCAAATTGCAAATAAAAAATGGCGGGAAACTAATATCAACTTTGCTGAGCCTACCCAGAGACCCTTTGCATAATATGTCTAATGTGATGTACAAAAGTCGAATACATTTAACAGGAAAAAATCGTTTCATTCAGTTATAGTTTACAATTGAAAAAAACCAGTGAAAATGTATTTTCAAATATATTATGGACATGTTTTTTCCCACCTACGTCGATTAATTAAGTATTAGCTTATTAAAGTTGCGTAACTACACATATGATTTATTTCCCCGTGTAGTGAAACAAAGTCGTATCTACACCAAAATAGGCCTAATTAGCCTAATAACTCCGCAATAATTTGAGACTGTCACTGGAAATGTATCAAATCATGCGTATTGACCTTACTCTAATTTCGCCAAAAATGTCAGTTACGACTTGTCGCACTCACATGATGATGTATGTTGATTATGCTGTGTGTGAATATACTTTGAAAGTTATGTAAGACAAACACAAACGAGATACAACCAGGTCTCTAACGTACCAGCAAATAATAATAATAATGGTAATTGTTTTGGTTGGTACGTCTCCTTCATGTCTGACAGCTTGTAATACTTGTCGATGGTATGTACTTATTTCAGTCGTTTCGCAGCAAATTTTTATACTCTGCTGGTAGGGATGGCCAAACCAGATTCGTAGTCTGTCGCCTCGCCTTGAATTTGGACGCCACTGTGCTTTTCCTACACAGTAAAAAGGACCGTAATTTTACGGACCCCGTAATGGGTAATTAACATACTGTAAAAATTATTTTACTCATGTTGACTAAAAATGTCACAGCTCTTAATGTTGATTAAAGTCTTAGTCAAAGTTGAGTAAACCTTACTCATTGTTGACTAAATCTTAGTCATTGTTGGGTAAAATATACTCAGTTTTGTGTAAGGTTTACTCAACTTTGACTAAGATTTTACTCAACATTAAGAGCAGTGACTTTCTTTACTCAACATTTTTTGGAGTGCAGTAATTGCTCCAAGAAAAGTACGGCAAAGCGTGACCCGTGCGACAGAATTTGAAAACAAGCGGACCATTTCCCAGCAACACCTTTTTCGTTACAATGGCGTAAATCCCGTGAATTGACAGACAATCCATAAAATAACGGCAATTTGCGGCAATTTGCCGTTAAAGGGACCTAACATAAGGGAAGCAGGTGTTCTGACGCTCCTAGGCCGTCCGCTTCGTCCTTTGTTGATATTTTCCAAAGTTCCCTCTGCTTCAAACAGTTTTCTCATGTTACAGATAGCAGGCTTGGTTGGTACTCTCACTCCAGACCAGTTTGGCCATTGCCGTTGCACAGCTACATAGCTACCAGTTTGGTAGTAAATCTTAACCGCGAAGGCTCGTTGTTGTGGCGTAAATCGAAGTGTCATTACTATCAGAATCAGAATGTTTGAAGTTCTCGTTCAAGAAAGATATCTGGCTTTAAGCACAAATGCACGCTACAGTATGATTTTAGATTTGAAAAGCCCGATCTGACACAAGACAGAAAACTGGTATTTAGCACAACTGCATGCTATGATTTCAGATTTGAAAAGCCCGGTTGCCAAAACAATTGATGCGTACTTATCATTCCATCATGAAATACCCATGAACAAGTCTGTTTTGCTGACTCATTGTTCGTTGGACCATATCTTGAAACCACAATTTTTTTCAGGCAAGATGCTCAATTACCCATTCTTTATGATAACATAAAATCCACAGATATCAAATTACAGAAAGTGGAAAGATATCACTTTCATTTGGGGTCACCCTGTATGCTACGAATTATCATGATAAATCGGCCGCGGCAAGGCATACCAGTGAATAATTGTAAAAATAGGAAAAAATAGGCTAGGACACGAAACATTATTTTTATCGAATGTTTGAGGTCAACAACTCATGTTAAAGGTCATGGCCCCGTGACAATACAATCTTCCGGCGTCTGCCCAACAATGATCGCGCATATAAATTCCAGTCTAAATTGCTGAATTTAGATCTGACAGGAACCAATTAAATGGATTAAAATGTCACAGCTATTTAATAATGCATGACTAGATACAACCACAATGTAGCTGCTCAATTATAGAACGAATTTATTCCTTTGACAATATTTGACGCTATAGCTACCTAATTAAATTGACCATTTTGAGCTCATTGAAAGAGCTTCAGTTTCAATACTGTGCATTGAACTTGTTTTCGGTTGGGATGTGTGGTCCCGATTTCCAGGCTTGGGGCTTAGTAACTGATTGTGTCGTCAAACTAAGGTGTTAGAAACTGATTTTTGTCGCGCAACCGGGGTCATGGTCATTTTTTTAGAAATTTCATAGTGTAAACAAAATTGTTAAACAAAATTAAATCTCAGCAAAATGCCCACATTTTATTGAAAAGTTAGGATTCAGAGGGGAAAATGAAATGATTTACTGGAAAATGCCTCAGCAGCACAGAATCATGATTCTTCTGGAGGTCTAAAGTTTCATTGCGGGTAAATATTCTTAGAAATGTAATTTTACAGAGATCTCTACTTGGAATGAGCAATAGAGGGCGCTACAGCATACAGGTCGTGACCTTTGTTCTCGTGATGAAATGTTCTGCTTTTTACAGCGTTGATAGCGATAGCTATTACATTAGTTGTCAAAAGTGTATCGCCATTAATTAAAATTAATTAAAAAAACAATGTAGGGTCAAGCTGTTATGCCGTCAATGGAAATGAATTTTGACATTGGGTTTTGGTACAGTATGGTATACTACTGCGGTGTTTTTCAGCGAAATAATGCGAATTTGTGTGGAATACCTCAATAGCGAGTCACATGTCATGTCACCTAAAGTCGAAGGCCTTGCGACTTTTTGAATAATAGATAGGGACTTGGTGATAGCGTATTTTTGTACCAAGTTAAAGTGACTGCTACAACGTAGTTACACATGTCGCCATGGCTACAGTTTTTAATTACAAGTCCGGTCGATTTCTTGAGGTCCATTTGCGCTAATATGCTAAGTTCTTAGTTTTACTGGCCATTGTATCTGTTGTACGATATTAATTGCACATGAAACATACAATGTGAGAAAGAAAGAGATCTTTACATGAGGACAGTTATTTTAAATAGATTACAATTGCTCAGTGAAAACGATAGGTTAAGGGGTTACATGATACAAAGAAACTTAACAACTACATATTGATTGATTGAGATGCATTAGAAATAAACCATGATTGATTGATTGATTGATTGATTGATTGATTGAAAAAACTATATAATTGTAATCGTATGTAAGTGTATTAAAGTATCACGGGCTAGTAATAATTCCTGTTACATTACTTCCTAATTAATTCATTTTTTCTCATGTTTTTCTATTTTATTGTGTTAAACATACTATCAGTGATTTACCCAAAAGAGTCAATATATTTGAAATTTGCAGGAATAACTAAAAAGTTAAGGATATATTTGTATTTTCTGGAAGAAAAGGAATAAGTAACAGTGCTCAGCGATGTGAGTCTCCGTTTAATTACGTGTTGTAGTGATGTCCGTACGGACATTAATTATTAAAATATGTGAATTTGTGCTTATTAGGTTGCTTTCAGTCTTGGCACTTACAGACATGCAAAATCTGATTTTTTTTTTTGATTTTCTGGTTTAGCACATCACTGATAGTGTCTTTCATTTCTTTGTGATTTTCCATTTATTTTGCTAGATTTGTTGCATTTCATCTTAATGAATTCATGGCCAACACGTCAACGTCAATAGAGTTTTTCAATTAGACACAAAGCACCTTATACATAATTATTTTATATATAAATAAAATGACCTATGCAGTCAAAACATATTTGGCTCACCATGTGAATTGGGTCTTTGGCTACAGGGTTATTTGTAAAAGATCTTTGACAAATATTTATGTTATCTAATGAATTTTATTTGATATAATTCGGGTAATATTATTCAAATTAATATAATTGCAAAGTAGGTTTTTATAAAGCCAAAACCGACATTTGAGATAATGTGACCATTCGAACAAGCTGGTTCAAAAATAATTGAAATTCACAATCGAAGTGTTCCACAAGACGGGTGTTTTCTTTACATTTACGATAGACGTGAATACGCGATAATGTGACGGTGGCTCATGCGAGACATGATAAAAACAGTAATATATCATATAATTCCCGGTTAAATACGTGATGATCATGTTTATCTTGCATATGTTACAAGACATATCACCTAAGGGCTGCTATATAGTTGGACACAATCATCGGGTAATTACCATTCATTACATGATAATTTTAAGTGGACCAAATCCCCTAATATAGTCCTTTTTTTTATTCTTTAGTCACATCATTGCGAAAAGGTTGACTTTCTTGTCAAATATTTTCAAATTTGTGGACATAAAAATCAGCAAAAAAAGATTTCTTTTGGCCCCTTTTAGGGAAAAGAGGGGTGAGATAGTAAAAAGTAAATGGGAGAATAAAAACATGAGCGAGAACCAAGAAAGAAGGTGAGAAAGAAACACTAAAGGGAGAAAAAGAAAAGAAGGAACGAATGAACGAGAGAAAGAAGAAAGAGAACGAAAATAAACAGAAAGGAAGGGAGATAGAAATCCCTACACCTCCCCGGAGTATACTAGGATTACCTCGAGATTTGGTAGATAACTAAGCACTTATTTGAACCAATGCCTAAAGCCTTGGAAAATATCATGAAATTTTGAGTTATTCCACAAGGTAAGGTTAATGGAACATACAATTTGACATCCAAATGACTTGTTAAAATATTACTTCAAGTATCACATTTCAGTTAGGACAAACAAACATCAACTTATGCTGAGGGGTATCAAGTACAATTCGTTAAATCCGATTCTCTCTCTATTCGAAAAATCAAACAAGTGCGAAAACGGATTGTGTTTCAGATATTGCTTTTGCTTCCTATAAAATTACTTTTTAAACAATCTTTGCATTAATCCCTCTACCTCTAATTAAGAATACCACCCATGATGTCAAGCATATTATCCATTAAATAGATTCGTCTATAAATCATTTATTTCATTATGCAATACGAAAATCGATGTTGATATTGCACGCAAGTTCGGTTTTTTTTGGCGATTAGGCTCATAAAGTGCTGCTGAAATTTTGAACACGGTAACAGCCATTAAGTAAATGAAGTATCAGCCTGATTTAAATCGCTCGCTGTTGCATAAAGTGGGTAGTTTTCCTAAGCCTCGTAGTAGCTCAAACATAGACAAATTAGAATATGAATTGCAAAGAGCTTCTGATTATGATCGGTTGATGATGGTTTTGGCAAGATAACAATCAAAAGCGGCCCAGAGGCGTAACCGATGCAGAGAAAACGCCATTATATTTCCACTATACGTATTCATACCTTCGAGGCCCCAAAAAGAATATCAATCCTAGAATTATTTTATTTCTGTTATACGTTGGCTGAAGACGCAATTACATATGTGTATGTGATGATCCTCTGTTGCATATGAAATATTGTTCTGTATTTCTTTCTATAATTTTCCTGCAAAGACTCACGATTTTAAAACGTTTAAAATTTTACTTCATTTTCAATATCAATATTTATACTTTATCAATAAAATTAATTTTGACATATTAAATATTCCATAGCGAAAACACTATTATAGTATGAAACGTTGCCCTTTTTGTAGAGCTTAGTTAGAGACGTTTAAAACAATAAAAATCATGAATAATATTTTTTTAGAAAATTAAATTTGAAAAACCTAATTACTTCTAAATCATTTCATTCAAGTATATCTATATGAAATATTTTTCTGTATTCCTTTCTATAATTTTCCTGCAGAGATTCACGATTCAAAACGTTTACAAATATACTTCATTTTCAAAGTAAATATTTATACTTTATCAATAAAATTAATTTCGACGCATTAAATATTCCATAGCGAAAACACTATTATAGTATGAAACGTTGTCCTTTTGGTAGAGCTTAGTTAAAGACGTTTAAAACAATAACAAACATGAATAGTATTTCAAGAAAATTAAATTTGAAAAACCATATTACTCCTAAATCAGTTCATGCAAGTATTTCTATATTTAAAGTTAAAATCAAAGGATGCTTTCCAGAAATATATCTAAATAATAAGGACTTGCATTACAATCAATCTTTCAAACAGAGATAGACAACTGACAGTATAGATTATTGAATTAAAGGAAGCTGTAGCTCTGGTCGTCATTTGAGGAAAGATGTGATCTCTTTTTTTTTTGCTTTTATTGTCCTAACTAATTTATAACTTTAGAATTAAATGTGATTCGAGAACTATGTTTTCGCATTTTCTTTGATAAATGCCGCAAAATCGAACAAGCTGACAAATTAGGTTAAACAAGATTTTAAAGCTAATTTCGTGCCGTCAATTGAGTACAAGCAACGATGATTCTACTGGTTATATATTAACATTTTCCATTCTGTGGGGTAGTTCTAAGGAAATGTTAATTTAAAAACATCAACGAAGCCTTTTAAATACGGCTACTTGATTCGGTGTATCAAAAATATCGCAACTAACGTGCGCTTCCAGAACCAGGAGTACCTTCAACTTAAACTAGATGTCGGGTTCCTTGTAGTAACAGATCAAAATGGATACAAAATTACGAGACATCAATGTTTCTCCAGAAAATGTCACAATGTGCAACAGATTCAAGTCACTGACATTATAATAACCTCTTCCAAAGTCGGATTTAATGTATTGCAATCAGAACAAAAACAACAACAATAAAAAACTTACAGGGCTTTTATGTTAGGAAGACGTCCATCCATACATCGTTTAATTGCCAATACGTATGTGGCGTTAGATGTTTTGCTACACACTAATGGAGTACTAGCGCTATCAATGACTTTCTTACTTCTTACATTCCTTGTATATACTAGACCACTTCATTAGTGTATTGGAATTCCTCTGGCCTGACACGTGATACGTGCTGTGTCAAAGATTGCAGACAACTCTGCCATTCTATGTCAGCTGCTAATTAATTATAGCCATTCTGTTATTCACGTATGTGTCTTATGTTTTATATATCCCTAAAGTCCCTTAAACCTTCAAGACCCACCTGACAAAAAAAAATCACGGAGCGGACCCCTGCTTTGGATTATTGGGAAATTGCTCCTAGATCTGACAACAAAAATACCGCTACCTCACTTTTTGTGGTGATTGTCAGATTTTCCTCTAGGGACATTAGGGATATAATATTATAATATGGTAGCGCGCATGTGTGTTTCATTAATCATTGTCATCTAACGACAGCTGTAACCTGACAAAATCTCCATTGCACCAGATTATTATGCTTGTATGAAAAACAATTTGCTTTCGCGAGCTAATTGTTTGTTATAGCGAGAAAAATAATACTACATTAACCATATTGACAGTTTTTTTGCCTCGTGGATCCGTTCATTAAGCAAGCTACAAGCTGTGAAATAAGAGTCAAGGTGACCATCAATTATTCAATGTTACAGCCCTACACGATGATGTTACCATGCTGTTATAAGAGCAAGCCTCAGGCGGGCAAGCTACTGAATAATGAAAAATAGATCATTTTGAATTCTCAGCCTTCTGCGTCCCTATCCAACGAAGTCAGGTTTAAATATAGGTGTCATTAACAGATAAGCAGGGTTGGAAAAATGCGTTTGGATGTCATTTTCTTGAAAATTCATCATTACGGAGTAGGTATAGGTTGAACTCAAACGGCATTTCGCCATCTCTCGCGAGCTTAGAATTACAACGTTCTAACTGACATTTGTGTCACTTTGAGATATGGACCTTTTAACCCTCGTCTTACCAGGGCTTTTTTGTAACACGATTTGCCAAAGACGCGCTTACCGCCCTTGGTAAGACGAAGATTATGTTCACAAAAGTACAAAGCAAAAAAAAGTTATCGAAAGAGACAGCTTTAAACAAATGCACCTATCTACCTGTTTGTCTGTCTTTATTCCGTCATTGCTTGTGTGTCTTATTTTCAGTCTTGTGTGTCTATTTTGAACAAAAGAAAAGGACAGACACGTGTACTCTAGTTAACTTGGTCTGTCTCTATGACTGGCTGTCTATCTCTATTCATGTTAATATCTAGGTATAGCTATGTTTTGATGATGTCTTCTTGATGCTTACCCTCAAACCAATAAGCTACAGTTCACAGTTGAGACTAGATTCTTATTTCATGAAAGTATTACACAACAACAGCAAGATCTACATCTGTTAATATCACGTTGAACATTTGACAGAAAATCTTGCTGCATTAGAACCCTCTCTCGTGTCCACAAAGTCAGACATTTTTCGTGTTATACGGCCCACTTTTTTTCACGTACAAAAGGTTTATTCCGTTGATATTTCGGCGGGAAAGTAGTGAGCCATGAAACACGAATATGCCCATATTTTTGTGATTTTCTGTATGAAGGACATCGATTTAGGCTAAACTGTTTCTCGCAGACATTATTATGTGGGCAAGAATTATGTATATGCAAAAACAAACCATAATTTGAGAGGAAACTGCGCATTTTAAGAGTACTAAGAATTCTATGAGGCTTAAAAAATCACGTTTTTAGCTCTCATATCAAATTCGATTAAAATATTGGCGTGAAACTTTACAGATGAAGTGGATCAAAAGCTGTTTAAGGTCAAATGTACACATGATACTCTTCATGAGAGTCCAGTGTCAATAAAGGAAGGAGTGGTCTAGAAGTTAAGTTTGCCTCTGTCTGTTGTTACCCTCGTCTTACGGGGGGGGGGTAATTGTTTGAATTTTCCTCCGGTGCGCTATATAGCCAAAAGCTTTCGAAAAAAGCTCCCAGGTAATGGTCTTCTCATCCTTTCCGACCATTTTAGCAAAAGTCGATGGGTGGGGTGGGTGCCTCCCAAGAATATTTGATGGTACATTTTTGAATATATTACGCACCCTTATACGGACGTAACTACTATATGTTTCTGTAAAACCATCTAGTCGTTTGCCATCATTTACAGCTTAAAACCGAATTGACAATTTTGTTGACTTCATTTAGTCATTGTGACGCCATGCTAGGCATGTTAGTACACATTTTTCTATCAATGGAAAGAGGAGGCCCATGGCTACCCACCGGTGACAAAATCGCAAGCATAGGGTGCTTTATAACGAACCCCCTTGGTAAACCGTGTTACAAAACGGGCTTGTAAAGACGAGAGTTAAGGGTTCCCGGTTTAATCAACCTGCCAAGATTCTGGTTATAATGGGCAAACAAACCATGAAAATATCTCGTCCTTTGGAATGGTCACTAAGCAGTCTATGCACACATAAATCGCAGTCAGGTTTGAATATAGGAGGTGTGGACCTCCGTCCTGGCCATTGCGGTTTCCAACTACTGTTATGGTTCACCACTGAACACTAAGCGTAATAAATGTAACAAAGTAAACTTCCTAAAACTTCCCAAATGATTTGCAAAATGACATGGCTGTGACTGAGGAGACGTTCTTGAAGAGTTACCCGCCTTGCAGGCAGACAAACTATCACAACACATACAGTTGATGTGTTTTTGCCAGTGTAATTCTCTCCAATGATGTCTGTTATTTTAGAGTTTAAAGCAAATTGCAATTCTGATTGCGTGCAATATATTGTTTTTCCTATAGGTTTGGTCAAAAAGAAAACGAAAAATGAAAATACACTCAATTTGTAGCTTAATGTACTTATAATATCACACAAGTAATACCAACTTTTCGAATAAAATAATTAGAATAAATGAAAATGGGATTAAATTGAAAGCGCTCTTTCAAGGCTTCTGGTACAATGAGTTAACGCCGATTATTTGAAAAGGACTGCCACTAATGCGCTATTTCGCTACAAGCTATATCGCGACGGCTATACATGTAGTTCCTTGGCTTTTAATACATTTTTGAAACATTTTCCTCTTATTTTTAAGCGTAGGAAGAACAAAATTTAAAAGGAATATTGTAATGTATTTATAATCACGTTCACTGATCATGGTCGTCTGAACAAATTGACACTATGAGTTAAAAATATGCTCATCCACCAAGGACACAGTTCAGTGGGTTGTAATTGTACATACATTGACATGAACTGACCTTGTGTGATCTGGGTATCATATATCATACCCAAAACAAGGGGGTGTATTTTCTAAATACACTGACGAATGGAAGGTACTGAACTGTGCCAAGGGAAGTGAGATCTTACTAGCTCATAGTGTGATCGGCGGGAACCTAGAACGCGTTCACGTGTGATGGATTTCCCCATCAAAAACACAGTACTTTATTACACACTCTAATACAAGGCAAGTGGCTGTAAAACACAAGATAGGTGAACGTACTGAATTCAATCTTTCTTTTCATGGTGTCTTTTATCTTTTGATCCTCTCTTTTGCTCCATGTAAATATCTAGAAGTGATTTACCAGATAGTGAAGGCGGTAAAAAATTGAAAATGCACGTCAATACAATTTCATTGATCTCATTGAATGAGGGCACTAGCCGAGCATTGACCATGATTTAGGTCGAGAAATGTTTTGAATTGATTTAATTAAGACTACTTTGGATGATTTGCTTGGTGATATTTAAAAAAGGATTCCAAAATATGTTTTTGTTAATATAGATACTCCATGAGATTTGAAGAACAAAAAGGTTAAAATAGTATATGGTTACAAACAAAATCGATCTTGGATCTTTTAGTAATATATCCCTGGTCATCGTTTGCAATTTTTAAATATAAACTTATATAAATATATATGTCGGATAATATATTACTAGGCTAAGTTTTACTTTTGGGGTTTTAAAGCGTACTGAAAACACAGGGTTCGGACCTGATCATTGAGTGCATATCCGCCATTTTGGATTTTATATATTTCCTATATTTTGTGGATTTTGAAACCAAAAACCATTTTTTTTCTTCATTTTTTGGAGTCTTAAATTAATCCTTATCCAGTTATCTTTCATATAAAACATGTCAATGGCTTGTCTTCCACTTAATTTCTTCTGATGACTATTTTTGTGAGCACCTGAAAAACAATAGCTTCACGGCCGCCATCTTGGATTTTCAACCAAATTTTCATTAATTTGCCAAATTTGTTGCATTTTGAAACCATGGACGATTTTTTTCTTCAAATTTTTCAGCCCACAAGTTATTCTATGACAATTATCTTTCATATAATATAAGTTAATGCTTGTCTTCTTTTTAATTAATGATCGAGCCGTCTATGTACACGAAACCTGTGGGAAAAGAAGAATGCCACTCCACGCAATCTCTTCTTTCGTCGCTACTTTCCTGTACCTCTTTCTTTGATTATTACGGTATTCTATAAGTACACCACTGCAATTATCGTTATTCCTGTTTGACTGGTTGTTGCAATGGCTTTCTTGTGACCGTAGGGTAATCAATTAGCTAGCCTTTTGAGCCCTTAATTTGCGTCTTGTAAAGAGAAGACGATTGGGCCACTTACAAAGTGCTTGCTTATTAAGGCCTGTGACGGGATGACTCTACGTCGTTATGCACCAGAGAGACATAGATTTTAAGATCCTGAGGTAGAAAAAGTACAAAGAGGCTTTTTATCTATCTTTCCGGCATCAGGCATGTATTATAAACTGTAAGAGGATTTAATGAAGATCAAAGGAGATTGCTCAAGTCATCTGACCATGCGTACGATGAATCTTAACTTATTGTTGAAGGCCACTGTGGACGAATCTTAATCACGCAATGAGAAATTGTTTATGCAGATTCAATCAAGAATAGACTAAAATAATAATTCACTAGAAAAAAATGCACTAAAAGAGAAATGTTAACAGTTTTAGAAAATATAAAATCCAGGATAATTACCAACTGGGCAAAATGGCATTGAATCAGTAGCGGGTTCATTGTGTTTCAGCTTTGTAGGGATGATGGTGTCAACACAAAGCCCAAGAAATAAATCACCTTTACTATATTACAATCAAATTTGGAATTTATGAGCGTTTTTATCTTATTGAGAACTTTAATAAATGAAGTCTAACAATCGCACATTGTCGATAACAAATTAATTGATTTTTATTTTATCTCAAAATGGAAATGGTAAGAGCGGCTTCAAAACTCAACCACCGGTTATTCGCCCGCTGCCAGGGTCTTTCCGGTTGTAACGGGTTCTATAGTTCTAAACAATGAAACATTTCAACTGCCCTGAACCGCAGGTCAAACGGCGGTTGGAGTTTGAAGTCCACTACAAGTTAAGTAGGGTAGCGATAAGTAAGGATTTATGGTTAAGATAAGAAATGGCGAGGAAAGTAAAGGCAATGTGAGGTGAGGAAATGTAAGTTAAGCTAAAGCAATAACACAACATTTTTTTTGAAGAGCGCCTCCGACTTTCAAAAAATTAGATTTTTGCCCATCGGTAAATGGCTAGTAAAATATTACTGTGCTAGTAAAGCTCGAACATGTCTATGTATCGCAAAAGAAGGGATTTTGTATAATTAGAATATTAATATCGTATACAGATAATAGTTCAGTGGCTGCTGGAAAGGTCCTTTCCAATATGATATAGCCAGGAAATAGCGCCATGTACGTGTCTACGCTCATACCTTGAGGTGTTCCGTTGGTTCAGGAGGGTGAAGTTAGAGGTCATTTTACTTGTGTGGTACTATTTTCACAATGGACGGACAGAATTCGGCGTTTCCAGTTTCGCCGTTAAATTACAATCGGGGATCCCCATTCAATTTCAAAATCGCTTCTTTTATGAAATAGCACTTTTGAGCATTACCAGTCACAGACAATTACCAACACAACTGTACAAAAATCTCAAATTTGGAAAATTGGGGCGTTCCTTTTACTTTTGGTCCTCCCGCACACAGCAAGTTTGTTTAACCTTTCCAACATTACTTTATGCCGGGTCGGAGTGAAAGCACCATAGTCCGGGAATCCATAGACGAACGGAATAAAGCGTAAAACTAAAGTTGCGTGAAGATTCAACTTATTTGAGTGCCCTGTTCTTTACCGTTGTAGCAGGACTGTGAGTACGGCGGACACCGGTGTAACCCTCAGAAGCGTTATTCGATGAAAGCAAACTTTTAAAAGAAGTGTATCTTTTTTGGTTAACTAAAGTACCTATTTACCCAATTATGTGCCATGAATAGGTGAATATATGCCAAATGTTACAATTTAAATGAGAGTCTCTGTGAGGAAAATGTCAACATTATGAGGGGTCTTGCGTAACGCGGTGTGTTGGTCGTAATCGCCAATCATACTTTACGTATCACTCTAAACAGTACTTCAGAGAGTCTATTTCGAAAGATATAGATTAATGTTATTTGGTGTGACTTTAATGGTAATGTGTGCTTAAAAGTAGTGAAACAAAGATAATCTTTGTAAAATTTACCTTGATATCCATGGTCCATTTGCTAAAACTTCTTCCCCAGACCACCGATTTTACCGAAAATTATTAAATAAATGTTGCTATCTGACGAGAGCTACCATTTTGTGAAATCTTAAAGCGGCACTGGCACATTTTCACAAAATATGAAATTGCTTCAATTTGCTATCAAATGATCGTCTAGGCCATTGGAAGAATAGAGATACATTTTACACATAAAAATAACATACTCAAAAACAGATAGGACGTTAATAAGTGATTAAAGACACCCAGGTAATTTGTAGGCTAACTTTAAGTTTTCCATAACTTTAATCAACAAATGTGTATATCACATTAATATCATAGACTCGTACTCATTAATATTAAAACCACAAAGGTCACAGACCGGTCAAACAGGGTGCATGACCTGGGAAACGTGCATACGGTGTGCATTTTCTTGTGTAAAATGCCATATCCGTCGTCTGCTGAATTAATGTCGCCGGCGACATTTATCATAAAATCGTTCTGTTTACTCATAAGGACGCTGATTTGGTCTTGGTCATTTCGGGTGAGGGCTAATGTATATAAAAGCTTTACAACCATGCAAAAATATCGATTTTGAAAATCTTGAGGGCGCACTATTTTTCAAATGTGCCAGTGTCTCTCCCCCCGACTTACCTAAAAGATATTGAGATTTTTATATCATCTGAACCGTTAGCCTTAGTAATCCACGTGTGCCCAATCTTACGTCCAAATTAGGTCGCATCTGTAAGAAATTCGCTGTTTTGTATTTTCTGTCCATAAACGGACAGAAATTACAGCGCAGTAGCCTATGGGACCGTGGGAAACGAGCAATTGTTCATAACACAAAACCGCAAGATCGGGATACGCTCAAATTTTGGGAATAAGCTTTTCTCAAGGATATCTAGTGATCAATGAATAAAACAGAAGGTGCTGAAATCACGAAATGCACCTTTAAGGCTAAAATGTGTTTCATTTCTATCTTATGAGCAAAGGTGTGCCGCACTTTGGTCAAACAATATTAATTTTATACAGTAGTTTATGGGCTTACAAGTTTTTTAGTTCTCATATCAAAACGTATTCAAATATCGGAATGAAACTTTACAGATGGATAGATAGAATTTTATTGGCAAGGTCATTCTCAAGATGAAAACTTAATAGAGGTAAATCGTATTATCATCTTTAAAGCTCACGTTGCGTTATTTTAACAAAATAATTATGACATTTTAAATCAATTTTGATTTTAGTGCATACACATGCGTGAAGGTGACAAAGTAAACTGACCCTTTATCTATTTTCCAAAGGTCACGTGCAGTGGCATAACCAGTTTTTTTTTCGGGGGCAGGGCAATAGGGGAGGCACAAACATTTCCGTGGCAAGCATATATTAAAATTGTTAGTACAGTATAGGCTTATGTTGTTTTCACTATAAATTGACGCGTGTGCAGAAAATCACTAATTTCAATGGGGGAGAGGGGTCAAGACTCCCTACGGGGGAGGGGGGAACTTCCCCCTGCCCCCCCCCCCCCCCGGTTACGCCACTGGTCACGTACACTATAAGGATTACAAGTAGTTCAGTGAAATGTGTTTTGATCGCATAGGGTTCGAACCCCGTAATTGTCTTTGTATTGTATCCTTGAACATGATGTTAATTCTCATTTGCTATTCTCCACCTTGGTGTACAAACGTGTACCGGTGTAGAAGTAATAGTCTGCCGTACTCATAGTCCTGCTACAAGAATAGGACACTCGATTCAGTTGACTCTTCACGCAACATTAGTTACACGCAGGGCCGTACGCAGATTTATTTGGGGGGTGCGGGACTTCGAAAAAGTGGACCTTTTTGATAAATGTGGACCTAACCCCCATAAAAGGTAAATTTTATCACCAAAAAGTGGACTTTTTGTCAAAATTTCTCTAAATTTTGGACCTTTTTATAAAAAAATCAGCAAAAAGTGGACCTTTTGTCCCTTTGTGGAATTTGGGGACCGCACAACGCACCCCCCCCCCCCCCGCGTCCGGACGGGTCTGGTTTTACGCTTTATTCCGTGGTCGTTTATGGAGCCTGGACTGTGGCTCCCGGCGGACTATAATTACTTTCACACCGGTGTAGAAATGTTTAGAATCCGTCGGACTCATAGTCCACCTACAACGGTAACAAATGAAGCACTTGATTCAGTTTGAATCTTCACACAACATTAGTTTTAAGCTTTATTCCCGTTGTCGTCTATGGAGCCCGGACTTTGGCTCCCGGCGGACTATATGTACTTTCCCACCGGTATCCATGTTTATCCCTAACGTCCCTTAAAATGTGTGTTTTTTTTTTTTTTTTGCACTTTTGAAAAATCACGAAGCGAACCATGGTCTTGTTTTAGGGGGAATTGCCCCTAGATCTAACAAGAAAAGTAACGCTACTTTTTTTTTTGAGGTGATCGTCAAGTTGGTAGCCATTTTCCTCCAGCAACATTAGGGATATGGGAGTACAGCTGGGGTCAATGGCCAATCAATACGACTATAAAATAGCTTGCAAATTTGCAATTCCATGCATTTATATGGGAGTACAGCTGGATTTAAAAAATAACTTTAGGGGTTGGGTCAATGGCCAGTTACTACGACTATAAAATAGCTTGCAAATTCCCTTTCGTCTTTAACCATCTGTTCATGAATAGAAAAAGCGTAAAGGTTTTTTTTTTCTTCTTCTTTTTCTACTTTCTCAGACAGGTTTATTATTAGAGTTGAGGAGTTGGAAATTCGAGCCAGAAGCATTCATAGTATGCCAAATAGCCGTGTAAAAAATTAGTGGAATTACAGCGTTTTTGTACACCAATACTAATGAGTTCCAGACAATACGTTAGCAACTACCGGTAAAGGGAAAACGTTTGAATTTTTCATCCAATATTTTAGGTCATTTTGTGGAGGATAAAGTCGGTATGAACAAAATCCAAAAGAATAGTCGTTTACCGCCTTCACCATTTTATAGATCATGTAGTACACTCGAAAGGATGAGGTAAATATGATGGATTTCTCCCTGCTCGTGCCTCATAGTCGTTGACCAACAACAGAAGAATGAGGTCTATGGTAATGATTGCACGTTGCCCCGGACCTACGAAGCTCAAACGGCGAACCAGAAGTCTTCATAATTAAAGGTGCAACGAGAAATTTCAAATAACAGGTGTCCCGCAAAAAATGTGAAAATTCTGATTTTGGCACTGGTGTAAAGCTTTATATCAAAAATATCCCCACCTGTAAGGATTAAGCTGAGAACTGTTTCTTTGGTACAAAAATTGTGAAATTAGCCAATTTCGTATAGGAGCAAATACGAAATTTAGCTTATGTTTTCTATTGAAATATAAGCATATACAAATTACAATTTTTTTCATTTTAAGTTATTTCTGTAACCAAATAAAAGGTAGGGATCTATTGAGCGTCTAATCTATATATTATTGAAAATATGGATGACTTGAAATCTATCGTTACACCTTTAATAGCTCGTGAAGTATTCCTGACATAGAGATTTATGGTTTTCGTAAACCTAAATTATCAGAATGTGCACACAGCTATAAGATATCGAGGTTCTTTGCTTTTGAAATCCTGATTCCAATGATTGATTGCTACCACGTGACGATTTTTATTAACACGTGTTTTGCTACAGGCAAGACTTCATCCAACTGGTACGTTTAATCACGACACATAGAGGGAAAAAAGTATATTCATTTACATTAATAATTAAAGGGGGATGGCCCGAATTGAAGGATATGAGTTTTCATCTTGAAAGATTAACCTTCACCCAAAAAACCCAATCTGTAAAGTTTCGCGCCGATATTTCAATCCGTTTTGCTGTGAGAGCTAAAAACGTGATTTTGTAAGCCCCATAGAGTACTGTGTAAAATTAATATTGGTCGACCAAAATGGGGCACATTTTCGCTCATAACTTCCAAACCAAATATCCTTTTGCCCTAAGATTTCACAGGGTAAATGAGAAAAATACTCGCTTTCTTCTGATACCAAAATGTTGACCACTTCCGGTAAAATCCGGGCTTCTGGGGACGAGGCTATTAGCGATCGGGCCATGGACCTTTAAAGGAATCGAAAATAATAAAAAGGAATATGCCGCGTAGGTTTTTTTTTCTAAACCAAAGATTATATTCTGGTTCAGTTCTTCCTTTGAAGCAATGGAGAGTTCCTTTAAAAGACGCAATACTTTACATCTAACCAACATGTCAAGATTTCGTTACGAGTCACAATGACCATAATCTATTTACACGCTCATCTTACTCAGAAACTTGTGCTTTAAATCAATTAAGTGTATAAGATGTCATTTCACACAATATTTAAGGACTCTTCACTATCATCAACGAAGTACAAACGATTGCTTTGATGTATTTTCTACATTATATTTCTATCTTCATTTCCACTTTGAAGAAAACGAAACTGAATTAATTTCTTAAATCAATTGATACTTGATCACTTGTGCTTGAAATTGAAAAAAATGCAACGTTGTACACTTGTATTACATGGTGCCAAATTTGTTAGTCTTAAACAGTCATCCGATATCGTCAATGTTTTAAAGTGGACAACAATACTGTTTGTGCATAGTATTGCATGACATCTGAGTAGCTATGGACTAATATTTGGTACTTGTTTAGAGTTAGGATTAGGGTAGAGTTACAGTCCTTGGTCACTCGCAGTCAAATCGGCTTACTTGTTTTGTACGGCGCGGTTAAACAGATAAATTTTTAATTATCTTTTATGGGATTTTTTTTTCAACTGTGACTTATAGGCATTTCCAATATTTATTTACAGAGAAGAAGATATACTTTTGTGTTACTCATCTAGTGCTTTTGACTGTTATAATTATTGGCAAAGTAATGAATGAATTATACTTCCATCCAACTATTATACATTACCACTGAAATTACAAAATCCTGATAGATACATAGATACCAAAATATTCTTAAACAGCTGTGGAAATATACGTTACAATTCGTAAGTTGTTTCAATTCACAAATTAGCTTTGGTATTCAGGCTTATTGGCTTGCGCAGTGCGCTATGTCGCATTTTTTACATTTTGAAAAAAAATGGCTGATAATGGCTTTAAATGAAGTGAAAAAAGAGGATATGTTTTAGCAATGTGGTATACCTTTAAGCTTAATTTACAAGCCGTTCACTCAGTCCGTTATTGACGTGGATATAAAGATATATCTTGGCGATTACATCTCAAATAATGAAGTACTTACTCTGTGTTTTTCAAAATAACCATGGTGATTAATTGATAAAGGAAAATTGTGAAGGCTACTCATTAAAAGGTTATTCCTGAAAATACAGTGCAGAAAATACCTTTTAATACAAAACATGCAGTGATGCCCACACACAATTATGTGGTGATGAAGTACGAAAAAAGGGACAAGAAAAAGAATTAATAATATAATATATGCTGTTAATGGTGCCGACGATGACGACGACCACGACGACGAAGATGATCATGATTTTTATCCCATTCCAATGGAATATAAAACAAATCCTGTTTCATATCATCACTTAGTAATAAAGTCATGTAAATGCCCCTTTAAGGGCATTTTACACTCTAAATGTAAACGAGTGAAAATTTCACTCCTCAAAAGAGTGAAACTCTTGTAAACCACTCCAAAATGACTGGTTTGTACTTAAAAATACTCCAAAAGAGTGAAAATCACTCCAAAGAGAGTGGATTTCCACTCGTTTTCGTGTTGTCCTTCGTTTAAACTCCTCAAAAGGTGTTGTCCTTCATTTAACTCCTCAAACGAGTGGAAATCCACTCTTTTTGGAGCGATTTTCACTCTTTTGAGTGGAAATTCGCCCTTTTAAAGTACAAACCACTCATTTTAGAGTGGTTTACAAGAATTTCACTCTTTTGGGGAGTGCAATTTTCACTCGTTTACCTTTAGAGAGTAAAGAAAAAGGTGGGGAGGCAAAATTTTATTCTCAATGTCATGCTTGAACTGTGTAAATTTCAATTAAAATAGAGTAAAATTGAGTGGTCTCACATACAGCTTATGAGAGGGGATGGTCAATACGATCATCCCCGCCCATATATTGGGGGTCTGTGCCTAAAGTTTGGGACCAAAATACCCCTCATATTGTACCTATTAGTTTTAAAAATGGTAAAATTCCGCGCTCTTTGCGGGCATTTTGGTTCTAATTTGAATTACATTTAAAGCGGCACTTGGCAACATTTTACAAAAATGAAAATTTCTAAATGGCAAAACTTTTTTATTGGCGCTTCGAGCGCATATCTAGTAACAGGTTTTGTCAGATCAAAACCTGTTTCATTCACATATTTTCATCACAAACATTCCCCCATGTCAAAACCAATTTACGGTACGCCACTACCCAAGGCTCGGATGGAATTTTCTCCATTTTTAGGATATTAATGAACATGTTGGGACATGTTCTTCTTTTAATATGTCATCACGTTCATTCCTCTCTTAACCATCTTTGAAAAATGATACACTACACAAACACACGAAATTCAGTGTTCATTCGTCATAATTGAGCACTCTCTCTTCATCCTTTCTCCCGCTTTTCTCAATCGTACTTGTTTTTCAATAGATCTTTTCTTTCTTCTCCATTAAACGTCTCTTTATAATGAGATACGGGAACGTTTTTAATTTTAAAATTCAGCTGTGTTTTACATTCCTGCAAGCGATTTTCTGTAATATGTATATCAATTTGATACCTTTAAATTGTAGTAAATGTTACCCCCTCCTCAAACCAAAATGTAAGATTATATAATGACTACGACAGGATAAATTTGTGAAATTAAATCTACAAGGTGGTTTATATTATGCTAGATATTGCCATATATTTTAGCATTGTGAATATATACACTTATTGTGGCCATGGGATCATTCTGCGGTTTTGCTACTCACGAAAACATATTTATTACAACGTCACGGGGTCTGCTTCTATAGTGCGCACACAAATTAATGTCCAGTTTCAAAGCATGTATGGCATTTATTTGGTTTGTTGTTGTGCCTGAGTTTATAATAAATGTTTTCACGACGGTTTGCACATATTCGTAACCTTTATGTATTTAATGGCGCAGTTATGCAAGCCAACCTTTTCGCTGCTCTAAAAATAGCTTCACAAGTATCAGATACAGGGAAGCGAATGAGACCGCGGGAAGAGACTGGAAGAGTGATGACGGACGGACCACGACGGGGAAACATATCAAATACAACGAAATAACAGACAAATACACGGGAGGTGAAACTAATAAGACTATGATAGGGGACAGAGTATGAACCCGGTAAAACTGGTATTCGAAAAACGTGCACATTTGAACTAACATAAAAATGCTGGCCGAGACAACCATGCTTTTCATGAGGGTAACTATATCTATTGACTCTTCCTTCTTCCAAACATAAGGTTTGAAATTCCCAAGCCTTTTCTGATTTGGGCCATTTCAGATATTGGGTTTTAAATCCCCGAAAAAAAACCAAAGGAAATTTTGGCTTAAGTTTGCAATAATTCAGAACCATGTAACATATTCTGTTAAATTAGAATACTGGTGTCTTGGGAATCTTTACCACTCCGTTTATCAAAAATGCAAAACGGCAGTTACAACTTTGTAATACTAATACTACTGTGTATAACGAACATGTCCAACCTAAATGAATACAACTTCGCTATCAATGCTGGAGTAGCGGGTGGTTTCTGGCTGTACATGTATAGAAAGTTAGAGGCAACAAAGGCATACGTATCCATTGCATGCTAAAGCTATACTTCCTCATTTGTTTGATCAAATTTCTACAGTCAAATTAGTTACCCGCGTATAAAGGTGGGGAAAGACACAGATAGTGTGTATCAACACCTAATAACTAACTGGTCACCATAAGTGTTCGTATATGCCCATCTCCTTTCTTCCTACGAGGCCCGCATTTTGTTCATTTCCAAAGAGACCGGTGTTTTGTCAGGTAATGCGTCGAACATATTATAACTTGACATTTCTTAGCTTGCAAAAGCTATATGCTTATTCATATCGTTACTGGCGGAAACCTCCTGTGTGCATTTCACCTTGACATCAAAACCTCCTATGTGACATTGGCCCCCATTTTCAAAACCTCTGCAAAAATCGCATGTCTCATCAGGACTGGCTGCAGGAACAATCATAGTGTCAGTAAATATTCTTATGTTGAGTTTTGGCTACGGCATTCTAAAAAGGTTTTGCCTTAGTTTAATTATTTGAATTCAGAGTGAAATCTATGGGGCATGTTGGATGTTTCCAGTCCATTTGAACACGTGTGGTTTTGAACGTGGGGCCCATTTTCACGTAGGAGCTTTTGATCTCAAAGGTCAAATGCACATAGGAGATTTTTCACACCCAGTGGCGATATGTACACTGCAATTGCGAAATATTTCAACAGATATGGACCTGACGAATAAGCGAAACATACAGGAGGATGTGCGGAAGTCATCACATTGACAACACCGATTTAAAGTGTCCTTGCTTGTTTGAATGAAGTAATATCTGATTTTGCTTATCATAAACTAAATTTGACTAATGGTTCCCCCAAAACGGCATATGATGTAGTTATACTAAACCCGCCACAAACCTGTCCGGGCCATATTAAAATACATAGAATGAGAGAAGCAAGGAGTATGTGACCA
>JAMKCH010006088.1:0-45411 GCA_023653785.1 Ophioderma brevispina
TAAAAGGCCAACATTGTATCATGTACCATAGCCTAATAGTTTGGACTCTCTGCAATTAAGTTACCCCCAACATTAATCTCATCCTCCATGGGTAGATGGGGTAGTACTACTGTTTATATTTCATATTTTAATTTTGTTGGAATACGTCTACTCTCTCATTTTAAAATTTAATCGATCAAAATGCAATTACTAGGTTATTTTTTTCGATGTCTCCAAATCAATTTCTGACATTAAAATAGTGTGTTGAACGCCCATGATGTCTTTTAAAGAAAGAAGCATCCCATATCCATATATATCAGACATGTTTGTCCGCCAAACACATTGTATTCTAACTTACTTGTAAAGACAATTGTATCGAGCCGTCATAAACATGTCGTCTGCTCTGTTCAAGTTTCGCGCCGTAAATATATTTTTTCATCATTATAGATAATATGTACATGGACAATAGTCACGTCTGGCGGGGTCATTGATATAAAGTTATCAATGTCAGCGCAACATTTCTGATTAACGCTAACAGGCAGGTCAAATGCTCGACGGTTCTGCTGGTTCTTGAACCGGTTATAATGTTTCAAACGGTGATATTCTTGTTCTAAACAATAACGCGGTGAACCGACGTAAACCGCCGGCAGTCAACAGGCGGTTGATTTTTGAAGCCGCTGTTCTATAAAAGACTTACCGCTGTGATATTTTACCGCTTCAGATAGTCTTACGGAATAAAGTTTGCGTGCATGAACTCTATTCCGCAAGACTACCCGAAACGGTAAAATATCGCACCGGTGAATCTATTGTAGAACACTACCCCTAACATAAAATAAAGGGTCCATATTTTGCTTTATATCCCTTACGTCCCTAAATGACATTGTTACCACTTTTCAAAAATCACGGAGCGGACCCCTGCCTTATGTTTAGGGGGAAATTGCCCCTAGATCTAACAAGATAAATAACGTTAACTCCCTTATTTGCGGTGATTGTCAGGTTGGTAGTCATTTTCCTCTGGGGACGTAAGGGATATACTATGTCTGTCATACAGGCTTATTACTTCTTTTTATCAAGCTTAACCATGTTAACAGATACTTGCGTATTTTTACTGCCCTTGTATTCATAATTACCCCAGCAAACCAAAGGTTGATATAAAGTAGTTGTTAAAAATCACTGTTTATACAAATTGTCTATAACTGTGTACAAAATATGCAAATATATGTACAAATTTATGAAGCTATATGGAATAGTGTATTCTGTCCACCTATCTTGTATAATGTCTAATGATATTCTTAAATAGATAATGTAAAAATGGCCGTGCCAGTGCATATGGTATCGCTTGATAATAATGTATAAATAAACCAGAGCTAATACTATTCAACTAAATGGTTGCTATTTTTCTCATTGTTTCACATTGTCATTTAAAAAAATAATGATACTTAAAGGGACACAATGGCATAAATATTCAGACATAATGAAATGGACCCTTACAGAAATCAATTTTGAACACAAATTTGAAAAACAATTTTGATGTTTACATTCTGTAAAAACAGTAAAAACATCAAGAGTTCCTGGCAATTCCTGCCACGGATAATCAAGGTGTTGACATCCCTGCCCGAATTTACAGTGCATCTAGCATGTTTTTTGACACAATTCAAAAACATTCAGACCGGTGTAAAGAAATTGAGTGTCCCTTATGAGAGAGTGTCCCAGCTACCATAGCACTAAGTACGGAATAAACCGTGACCTTGTATACGAGGCCATTTGGGTACAGTGCTGAAACAAATGATGCATACAGCACTCAATGGAGAACAAAATAGACAAATGGGTGGTAGGACACTCAGTCACGCGGACACGGTAGTTTATGACACCGGGATTCAGACATTGTATTTCAGGCTTGTAGTAAGATATTGATTTGACAAGTGAAAGGCGGATTAGCTGGGATTAGCACATACAATAGCAGTTGTCTGCGAGCTGATGACTGAGTGCTTTTCAACGTAGATAAAATGCTGGTAGTAATGTCAGCATCCCTGGCCGAGAAGTGAAGCTTAAAAGGAAAATAATATTAATATTAGTTGCTCCTCCCTTTTTACAAAATGTAAACACCCAAATTGTTTTCAAATTTGTGCAAGTGATTTCACTAAGGGTTAATTTCATTATGTCTGAATATTGTTTAATTGTGTCCCTTTAAAGGTGTAGGTAACATACTTAAATAGTAAACTGATAATTAAAGTATAAGGTTGTGCTTTGAATGAAGCGTATGGGAACGTTGTATGGAGACATCGAAATTTAAATAAAGGCCTACATCAAGTTTGGTAAAAGAATATTAAAATTAACTTTTCAAAATGGTAGAAACATCAACATCTATGTTAACCAAAGGCAAGTGTGGTCGCATTTCGTAAATAGGCAACATGGCAAAAATTAAAAAAGTTATGCTGGACAACATTGGCGGAAATTTCTTGAAAAAAGTATTGTGGGATGACAGTTGTTTAAAGGGTAGGAGTTCCAAATTTTATTGTCATTCTGCTAAGTCAAGTAGTACAATGACCTGAATGGGTGAAATGGATTTTCAAGGTCAAGATAAACAAACCAATTTGAATTTATAATATCGCCCACAAAAAAATAGAGGTTAAACTTGAGGGTGGATTTTGGGCATTCCTTTTGTCAAAAAGTAGAGGATATCCACTTATGGAAAGACAAAACAATATGTTCAAAGTCAATAGAAACATCTAAGAGATGAGGTGATCTTCATCAGTGCACGGGACCAATGAAGACTCGTTTCTGAATAAATTTTCTATCACAGGTAGACGAGTCCTGCCATTACAGTCAGTTCCCTATATACCCCCATTTCAAGGTCAGATTTTTTAGGCTTATCCCTGAAAATTCATTATGCACGAGGTAAAACTAGAATTCCCGCGCAAAGTCCGCTCATTAGTAGAAACTACTTTCTTAGTCAAAATAAATTATTATTAGGTAAGGAAAGTTCTTGTATTCCTTGATAGAAATTTATGACGTAAGTTATCTATGAGCATTATTTTTAAATCAGCTTTTGGATACCTGAGATATGTTGGCGTTTTTTGGATACCTGAGATATTTTGACGTTTTTGGATACCTGAGATATTCCGACGTTTTTGGATACCTGAGATATTCTGACGTTTTTGGATACCTGAGACATTTTGACGTTTTTGGATACCTGAGATATTTTGACGTTTGCAGTGATGTAAAAACGCGAGCTTTCCATGTACATATTTACAAAACGATCAGTGTATGCTGTCAATCTTCAGGAATCAGCTTCATCATATCCAAACGGCATTACGATATTTTATGGGGCTGGTAACCTTGAACATTTGAACTCGAGCTGCCTGATTTCAGAATTACCAGTTATGGAGTTTGATACTGACCGTCCTCGTAACTAGAGATCACAGGCTCATTTACAAGATTTTATTATGTTAAGCGTGTTTGAAATGAGCAATGGGCTAACCCGCTGCTGGCTACTGCAGCTGCGCCACTGGCACATTTTCGCAAAATATGATATTTCTTCAATCTGCTCGCAAATGATAATCTAGGCCATTGGAAGAATACACATAAAAATAAACATACGCAAAAACATACAAATTACATACGCCATTATTATTATTAAAGTGGCTAAAGATATCCAGGTAATTTGTAGGCTAACTTTTGAGTTTGCCGTAATTTTAATCAGCAAATGTGTCTATTATATGAATGTCATGATGGAATTATTATAGTAAATAACTCCATGATATCAGACTCATACTCATTGCTATTACAACCACAAAGGTCAAAGACCGGTCAAACAGGGTGGAATCCGTGGGAAACAACTCTGGCGTGTGTTTTCTTGTGTTAAACGCCTTTTTCGTCGCCTGCTGAATAAAAAAAATGAATCCGGAGTCATTTTATTATAAAATCGTTGTGTTTACCCATAAAGGCGCTGACTTGGGCTTAATCAGGTGTTTCAGGTGAGGGCTAATATAAACAAAAGCTTTACAGCCATACAAAAATATAAATTTTGAAAAATCTTGAGGTTGCACTATTTTTCAAATATGCCAGTGTCTCTCCTTAACTTTTATTCTTTGCACATTATCTTTGCACACTATATTTATGCATGTTTAGTGTGTTTGTGTGTGTGTGTGTGTGGGGGGGGGGGGCTGAGTGGTGTTGAAAAAAGTATGTTTAAGAAATCCGGATTTCTCGGACATAGTATAATGTGTGATATTCCCTATCGACAAGATATTGAGAAATGGTGTTCGTCACAAAAAAATTTCATCAATATGACAATATATTTTTGGGCTGGGCTTTTTGAACAATTAACGTGCAGGTATGTGAAATTCATCAAATATTTTTTGTCTGTTTTAATCTTTTTTTCGCCACTCCCCTATTTAAAAAATGAATCTACATGATCCTACATATCTTGACTCTTGGGAGTTAGTTATGTGAATGCAAGAAGGTTGTAAGTGCAATGGCTGCCATTTGTCAGAAATTCCCAACAAACATACTATAAAGGATGTTTTTTTAGGAAAAAGTGATTTGGGGGCTTAAATTCTAGACCATTTATATATTGTTTTGCTAAGAAATTAATAAATCTTGATTTTCTTAAGTTTTTAGCTCAAAAACGTGATTTTTTGACCCAAAAACACCCCTGCCACCAACTTTTTTACCACAACCATAATTTTTTTAAATTATTGATTACTATCTTTCGAATAAAAGTGCTTGCGTTTTGTTGTACCGAAGGGAGGGGTTGTCGAGAATTTTGCAGTCCAAACCGCTACACTAAAAATGAAATGCATTCGTTTAGGTCATTTGTATAGCACAGGGAACTGAATGATGGTCTTTTCGATATTTCTTCTAACTTTAAATTTTTATTACGTCAGATATATTATAAACATAAATTTTATGCCCCATATATCACGCCTTCAACCGTAAGTCACCCATAAGAAAAGTACAAAAGGAGAGACGTACTAGTGATATCAATGAAATCGCCGATGTAAATCAGGCGTTCGACATTAAAAAATCGTGGTTTGATTTTTTTATTTTCTGACCAGAATTTCTGGATTTTTCAAGGTATTTGAGGACATTTCTAGTTATGATAAGAAGCCATAACGCAAAACTCGCGCGTTGGGTGTTTAAAGACGAATTGTTATTCTTTAGAACAGCCCCAATTAAAATTCAATGGATGCATGAGGGCCTTTACATAACATAACAACATCATTATTATTTCATAATGCGCCTTTGCCAAAGTATAGAATAGACAACAGAAAAAGGAAAAAAATATAATGTATAAGAATGAATCTGCAAGATAAAAACAAGAGCAATCAATGAGTATATAAAGGTGTTTGAGCTTGGATTTGAAAGTGGTGAAACTAGAGCTGTTCTTGATGATCTTTGGAAGGGCATTATACAGTTTAGGTGCGGCAATGGAGAGAGCTCACTCACCAGCGCAATTCTTGGCCATGATAGTGCTAGATGAACGTGTAGACATTGCAATCGGCCTGGATCGAATTCATCTTCATCTTCCAAAAAAGTACTGCCCTCAGATGGGTGAGGATAAACGCACTGCGTGTGTGACCATGCGTTGCATCAAAGCAACAGAAAGTTGAATTCAGGTGCAAAATATATATAGGTGTAAAAATCTGGTAGAAGAGTTACTTCAAACAAGATTCCCTCAATGCAGATTGAAGGCAATGAGGGATGGGTATGCAGCAGGATCAACTGGCAGGTTGTTCCAATCCCGGATGGTTCTTGGGAAGAAGGAGCTGGCATACACTGAAGAGCTACTGTATGGAATAGTGAAGTGGGAACTGTGTCCTCTGGTGACAGTTGATAGGTGAGTCAAGAAACACTGCCAGGGGATGTCAACCAAGTGGTTTCTGATCTTATACATCATCAACAGTCGATTTTGGTAGCGACGTTCCTGTAGTGATGACCACTGGAGATGTTCAAGCATGGTTGTAACGCTACTTGCTCTTCTGAAGTCACTCATAACGAAGCGAGCGGAGCTCCTTTGGACCTGCCCAAGCTTGTTGATATTCCGTTGGGTATGTGGATCCCATGAGGTAGCTGCATATTCGACAGTTGGACGAATGAAGGTGGTATAGACAGCTTCCTTGACTTTCTGACTGCTGTGATTCAGATTCCTGGAGAAAAAAGCCTGGTGCCATTTGCCTTTTGGTCATGGTGTCGTCATGGATATTAAAGCTAAATTTTGGGTCGACATGGATGCCCAGATATTTAACAGACTTGACAACCTCCGAGACATGATCATGGATTGTATGTTGGTGATTTGCACAACCTGACACTTTGTGGCATTGAAGCGCATCAGCCACTTTGATTCCCATTCTTGAAGGGCGTCATAATCCTTTTGTAAGCTGGCGGCATCATCAGATGAAGAAATGTGTCTATATACACTGCTGTCGTCAGCGAATAACCTTGTTGTTGAACTTGAGATGCAGTCTGGTAGATCATTGATAAAGATCAAGAAAAGAATGGGACCAAGGACACCCCCTTGTGGCACACCGGATGAAACAGTGGCTTTGCTGCTCTCCTGGCCATCAACAAGGACAGACTGCGTGTGAGAGTGGAGGAAATCAGATATCCATTCCAAAGTCCTGCCTCTAATGCCATAGTGCTGGACCCTTTTCAGTAGATGTCGGTGCGAGACTTTGTCGAAAGCTTTCTCGTAATCTAGAAGGACCACATCTATTTGCGAAGTGTTGTCTATTCCCTTCGCAAGGTCATGCATAATGCAGATAAGTTGTGTTTCACATATCTTTGCTTGCGAAAACCATGCTGGGCATCTGACAGGATGTGATTGTTAGAGAAATGTGAATCACAGCACAATGTATAATGTGTTCGAACAGTTTACAGAGGCACCGAAGTTAGTGAGAAGAGGTCTACTTGGCCAGCGTCGGAACGGCTTTCCTTCTTGAACAAAGGAACAATGTGCTTTCTTCCACTGTGATGGCACTCTCCCCTGGTTGATTGAAGTCATGAAAAAGAAGTGTCACAGCTGAAGCAATTCAACAGCAATCTGGTATGTGGCATAAGGGTTTCAAATTTTTCAAGAGCTTGATCACTCCATTCTCACTCCACATTGATGTTTTCCATTGAAGGGTAGTCCTAGTCATCTAGTTCAGGAAGGGAGTGGCATTATCAATGGCGAAGACAATGTAATTGTCTGTTCAGGATGTTAGCTTTAGGGTCGGAGTGCAGAAAACCGCCTCTTTTAGTGGTGCAATCCCGACACGTGATCACAGCTTAGCTTTCACTAAAGCGCCCAATTTCTTGTTCCTACCACCAGGCGGGTTCACTTTGAATGACATCATGAACATATTTGTTGTACGAGTTACGACACACTTTTGAAGCCTCTTTTAGGAGCTTGAACGAGTACAGTCCATGGCGTTATTTGTGTGACGGGCCTTCTTGAAAGCACGACCTTACGTTCTGGGGCTCTTGACGAACTCATCTTAGATGGCACACATTCATTGATGATTTGGCCAATTATGTTGCAGGTATTTGCAATGTCTTCAACTGGGAGTGGAAAGAGTAAATTTGGAGACATACTCGGAGACATCTGTTGGACTCTTAGCGAAACGGTGTTATATTGTTTTTTTTTTCAAGTCAGATCGTGACGCCGAATTGTTTTCTCCTTTCAGCACCACATATTAAGCATCCATAATACCAGGTCATGGTCACTTAGAGCTGGAAGTCCAGAACACCTATTAGTAAGTGAAGGCCTGCTGGTCACAATGATTATTAGTGTGTTGTCCCCTCTGGTTGGGAATCAAACATTTGCTCAAGACCAGCTGGTCAAGAAGTTCAGGAAGGATAATTGATAGACGTTGTATTGGATATAATGCTAGAGGTTTCCCAGTCAATGTCTGGCAGGTTTATATCGCAAGCAATACCAAACTGCTGCCCCCTGGATGTTTTGGCACAATGACTAATGGTGCTTGCTCAGGTGTCCTCCGGGGTATTTGATGTCATTATTAGAAGGTCTATACAAAGAAGCAACGACAAAAGTCTGTTTGCATTGATGATCTTTGGCAGAAACTATCTCGTCTAGATTGGATAGTAAGTGGTGGTTATTCAAGCTGCAATGAATAGCAAGTAATACGCCACCGTAACCATCCTTGCGATGAATGCGATAAATGTCATATCCAGGAGGGAAGATTTCCCCATTGGTTCATGCGTGGTTTAAGCCAAGTTTCGCAACCAACAATAAACATCTGGGTTATCATGCATCCAATAAACGCTCTGAATTCCTACGCTTCTTAAAGATGCTCTGAAAATTCACTTCAAATAGACGGAGGTTCTGAAAAGATTGGGGCTTGAAGTCTCGCTGATAGGTGAAGATGTGGCAAGAGGCGAACCAGGATGACATGAACGTAGAGGTTGAAGAGGGTGGGTATCATTGTTGGATAAGTCACTGCCGATGGATCCACCTAATACAGTGGAGTTGAAAAGCCCGATGAAAAATTGGGGAATACACAGCGATAACACTCCCATAGGAGATCACTTCGGCCACGGATGTCAGGCGGAGTAAGAAAGACTACACACTCTGAATGAAACCACACATCACATGACTCAAACAGTATGCTGGCTTTAGAACATCTATAGTCTAGCCAAGCTTTATGAACTCCACAACCGGAATTTAGGTGTGCGGGGGGGGGGGCGGGGTTACACTCTATGTCCCCCATCAAGGAGAAGTATCAAATGAAAATAATGTTGGAGGTATTTCCTCAGATCCACAAAGTTTTTGAGCATGACGCTTGCATGGATGTGTGTTGGTAACTATACTACACAGAGTCCAAAACAAGATATCAGTAATTCGAGCCATAGAAAAATGGAGAATAATGGGAACAGATATGCATGCATACACACTCAGTAGGCTTCAGTTAATGTCGTAGCCATGAAGACAGGGTAGGAGATGATGCGGTAGGTCATGCAAAATAATCAATGTAATTAACAATAGTTTTGACACGGCGGTGGCAAAGCTTCCGAAGTTGTACAACAGGGTCCTGACGTCGCTCGCATGATGGTACAGTCAGTAACAGTCAATACACTCATGTATCCCACGTAAATTTCGAGGTCATGGATGGTAATGATAACAACAAGCAATACAGTGCACAAGCAAAGCTTCATCAAGCAAGACGGTTAATCAATGCTGTCAAGTGTAGGAAATGTGGGGTATATGCGATGATGAATGCAAGATATTGCAAATGTAATCATACAGTACGTTGTACTGCCAGTGCCACACTTGCACAACAACTTTCTGTCTGGTGGTGGGTACGTAAACAACCAAACAAGATGCTAAAACACTCACATCAAAACGGGGTTGATAAATTCCCTGGTACTGAGATACCAAGTTGAATCGCATCAGATCTACCCGCGGGTAAAATAATATTAACAAATAACGCCGGAGGTGAGTCAAAGACAGTAAAATGGCAATCAAAAAGACGATGTTGTGGCACGAGAAAACGAGAATTCATGTTGTCCGATCCCATGCATGCGCACTCACAGCATGAGCTCCAAACGTGTGACCACTAGTCAATGTGAAGACAAATGTCAACTGTACGATAGCCGATACCTGGTCAGTAGGGTCATCGTCTAACATTACATGAGGTTTTTTATATCGGGCCTTGAAAAACAAGGAAGGAATCAATGTATGAAGGAGAAGACCCCTTGAAGATATTTTAAAAACATAGAAATTTTTTTTTTTTTTTTTTTTTTTTTTAAAAAATCCAATGTTACTGATCCAAGAGTCGTTCAGGTTTATTTATTTACCAACTTACCATACATCAAAATATCATAAAACGCAAGACATTGGAGGGTTGACCAAAGCAGAGCAGATGCTTCGAGAATATTGGCCACCAGTACCTTAAATATACGTACTTAATTTGGGTGCAGAGACACAAGATACCGTAATTACGGGAAGACAAAGTGCAGTAACAAACACAAGTACATGCCAGTGAAGACAAAAAGTTTGTCAGCAATGGTAAAAATATTTAAATTGAGTAATAGTATAATTTATTATTTTTTTTTTTTTTTTTTTTTTAAATAAATGATGGTCACAAGATTAGATGCATCGGAAAGAGCTCCAAAAATGCATCCCTTCAAAAAACAGGAAAACAAATCATACATAATATATCATTATGTATCCAAGGATACATAAACGCCCACGCCAAAATAAAGAAACTTTACCCGTTGAACCCAGAGGGGAAGCACTCATGGAACTCTTGACGATGTAAATACAAGGAAATCCTTAGTTATACTGGGATATAAGAGATGATTTATATTTGGAATTAAAACTCTTAAAAGACGGGCATTTTCGAATATGAATATCGATAGAATTCCATTCTAAGGGATCCTGTCTTCTGATTGTATGGGCCTTGCAAGATCAGTACTAAAATTATATTGCCTATATAAATCAGAAGACCTGGTCCCATAGGAATGTATATTGTGTTAGACTTACGAAAATAAGTTGAGAAGTTTACAGGAAGCATCGTTATTACTTTATACATAAAATAGCTTTTTGGAGTTCTATGATGCATACACAGTAAGTGTATTTAATTTCGCAAAACAAAGGCGGAGAATGAGCATAAAAGTGATAATTTGGTGCACATGCGAATGATCCTCTTTTGTTGTTAACACTGAATGAAATTTAAATACAATTGTTTCCATCTGCCCAAATTAAATTACAAATATTGAATGTGTGGTAAAACAAGAACTCAGATAAAGTGAAAACAACGTTGTTAGTGGAAGAATATGTTTAAGTCTGTCCTGTACAAAAATACCCGTGTATTTAGAACCAAGATTTATAATGGGTATGTATGCTGAAACCAGGTCAATGATTCATCAAAAATAATACCAAGAAACTTTGTCTGATTGACTTTTGAAATTTTGAATTATTATCAATTCATTAAAGTGGCGTTACAGCATGATAAGCGGGTGTTGTGTCTGTTTCTTCTGAAAATCATATAAGTGTTTTTACTAATTGTTAAGGGACACCTTTATTGCCCCTTACAGGAAGAAATTTTTGACGCTCCACTTTCAAGATGAATAAGTGAGTGATATTCTTGTGTGATAAAAAGAAGATTGGTATCGTCACATAAATAATAAAATTTTTTTTTTTTTTTTTAAAAATTATAACATTTAAGAGTATAAAATCAACAATAAGGGGACCTAAAATTGAGCCTTGAGGTACACCACAACAATATTTCAATAATCGGATTTACGTTGATTATTAAACAAATGGGGATCTGTTTATTAAGATAGTTCCTAACCACTCGAGGCATTTCCTCGAACAACACCATAGTGAGCCAGTAAAAATCATTAAAAGAATATCGTGATTAATGGTATCGAGACGCCTTCGAGAGGTCCAGAAAGAGGCAAGTGTATTTTTTTTATTGTCAATATCAGTCACAAATTTATTATAGGCTTTCAAGTAATGGCCAAGATGAAAGGAAGATTTGGTCTGAATCCAAAATTGTGAAATATGCAAACAAGATTGTTGGAAAATAAAATTATAAAATCTTTTGTGGATAATGGCGTTCCAAAAATTTTATAGAGAAAAAAGGTAGGACGACGATAGGTCGGTAATTAGTAGTGTCAAGAGGATCGCCATTTTTAAATATCGGAATAACTTTGGCAATTTAAGTTGATGAGGGACAAAAATCCAGAGTCAATGATAACCAAAGTGAGGAGATAGTTAAGGGGGAGGGGGGAATTAATTTAAAATATGACGGAGTTGAAATAAGACATACATATGTACAAACCGTATTTTGAATTACATCAGGTTTTTTAAATCATCAAATCCGCTACAGTTCCAGATTTTTTTAACGGGACTTACAAATATTCATTATTTCATTAGCATCAGTAGGCGATAGAAAAAAAAGAGTTTGGTGGGGAAGGTTAGTTCTTAAGATATTATAATGCACTAACAGATTTAGGTGCAATCTTATTTGCAAGTTTTGGGCCAACGTTTGACAAAATAGGAATTAAAATGATTAGCAATAGTACAAGAAAGGTCCGAATGAGTTCATTATTTTAATTAAAGTAAACGGTAGGTTAGCAATGTTATTACGACCAAGGATATTATTCAAAATAGACCAAGTAAGCCTCGAATTGTGTTTACACTTTTAAGCTTCTTTTTAGTATATTCTTTTTGGAAGCTCCATAATCGTTGTTCAGTCGTTTACTATATGTTTAAATAAGGTTGCCTTATTTATTGCAGTTGGATTACCGACATACTTCTGTGAGCTGCTCTTTACGAATGCATATGAGCTAAGTACGCTGACGTAATCCAAGTTTTACGATGAATTTCTTTCTTCCTGGTATTACAGTTGAACGACAACAATTTAAGCGGGAAATATGCATTATAAATCTCGGTAAACTTATGCATAAACTCAATTGTACGCGCGAATTTCACAGGAATTAATATTTAAACAAAATCCAGTCCTATGATACTGATATGATTAATCAATTATATTCCTTGATTGGGTTGAATAATCGAGATGATGCACAATGAATTAGGTCGTTATTATTTTATAGGGGCTGATTTAGTAAAACCTGAAAAATGGGATAAATTTTCTGGTGATGTCCACAGCAAAAATGCCGGATTGAATTTCATTCGTTAATACATTAGTAACTATGTTGTACCCCCATCCAAAGAAACAGATGAAGGGGTAATTCTGGTTGGCTGTCAATCAATGGATACATACTATGATTATGAAAATTAACATTTAGAAAAATCATTAATTATGAATCGATGTTTTCGTGCAGAAGCCAAATCCAAATTACAATCGCCCGAAATATAAAAACTGTTTATTTTCGTTTGGATAATTTAGTAAGGCACTGTTTGCAAATCGTGAGAAAATAAATTGGTATTAGGCCCGGTGTGACGGTAAATTTACCAAATTATTAGATTTTATTAACATCGTTCAAGATTTCAATAAATAGGGATTCTGAATGATCATTATCTTCAGTCGAGTGAATAGAAAGTTTTGAGGTCGTTCCCTTAACACGATACGAATAGATTTTGTGTAATAAATAGCAAACCCTCGCTCCTTCTGTTGGTATTAGCACATTTGGGTTGGTGGCGACGAGACGAGCCGGCACTTATTCTGTAGCTTTTTAAGACGCTTTAGATTCTTTTTAGCAATCCATCCAAAAAGTATCTGCAGTAATCCAATTTAGATAACACAGGAGCCCTAGAGCAAATATTTACCATGCGAGATATTGTTACAAATTGGTGAACATCAGTGGCGTACCGACCGGGAGTTTGCCCCCTGTGGCTCCGAAAAAATTGGGACGATATGGACCAAAATAATGCTCCTCTTCGGGAATTTTCGAACCAATTTCAGCCTAAAGTGTGTGGGCACAAATTAAGTGAATTTGGCATTTTTTAGTCTAAAATTGGAGCAAATCGGTCGGGTCGACTTGGGAATTTTGGCCCCCACTGGATCGACTGGCTCGGTACGCCACGGGTGAACATACCATGTAACAGGGTGTCCCAGAATACCCCTAAAATGTTTGATTCTTTTTCATTATAACATCAACAATATTAGGGTATTGGGTTTCAATAATACTCGACTTTACCATGCTGTAAACTTAATATAAGGAGTTTGAATCATGAACATGGGATAATCAAAAGTGAAAAATACACTCAATTGTTTGGGGAAAGTGAAAAAATGCATGTCCTTGTAACAGGGGCTTGGTAAGAACGAGGGATAACACGCCATGCATATTGTTTGTGACTTTTATTCCTACATCTTACATTTTGTACAGGTTAAGGAGCCTAACCTTTTCCAAAAAATACTTTTTTTTTAGGGGGGGGGGGGCGCTTATTTTTTTTAATTTCGTATTTTTATATTATATGTCATATTTAAAATTCTTTTCCCCCTGGAGATGACCAGCGCTCGATAGTGTTGAAAAAAAAAAACCAATGTGAATTCCGAACCGGCGACCTTCGATTTACCTGCACGACGCCTCTTACCACTAACGTCCCAGCAAGGTTTGGTAATAGATCGATAGATTCCATAGGTGTTTATAATAAGCCCGAGAAAATGAAACGTTTGATAGAGTTCACTTGTACACAAGTCTATGTGGAGTGATTGAGTAGTGTGAGTCCTATACCAGGTCCATTTTGAAGTTATTATTCTGCTATTAAACCCCTTTTTTAAAACCATGATTATTACATAAGCATTAAAAAGGGAACCACTTACCAATGGCAAATTGTGTTTCTATCAAATTTGCACGAGAAAATGTGTTTTGCAACAGGTTTCGCCCCTTGCCACTTTAAAAAAATTAAACGTAAAGCTTAAACTATTAAATATATTTTCCCTTTTTTAAAACACCGATCACACCTATAAGCATTATAAAGGGAACTTGTGTTTTGGAAGGTAAACACTTCAAGGGTTCCGTGCAAAACACCACCTTCCACACCCACTCCGGGCCACTAAGACGATTCATTCAAACAAAACCTAACCCGTCAAATACATTTTACTTTTTAAAACCTTGAATTATACCTATAAGCATTAAAGAGTGAACCATTTAAAAATTTCAAAGTGTTCAAAATTTTCATAATGTCCAGAATTAAAAGAAGCGTGTCCCAATAGCGAAGACTTTAAAATGACTGTATAAGAATCACACCACTAAATAACTCCCCATACACTTCTGTACAAAATGACCTCTCATCAAACGTCAATTTCTCGGCTATAAAGCGACTGGTTCTTTCAAAACTGGTTTTTTGGGACGATTAGGATCATACCTCTTCAACAAATATGAAAAAGTCATATGATAAAGGCAGAATTTTAAGCTACTGAGCATCGAAAACCTACTTTTGAAATTGTACTATAGAAGTTAGAATTGCAGTTTCCCAAAAAGCCTAAGAAATTATACAAAAATGGCACAGACAAAATCTTTACCACTCAAATGGTTTGTTACTAGTCCAAACATTATGATTAAAGTCAAATTTTATTTAAAGACACAACTTATCAACATTTTATGACTCTTCATTTAGGGAAAGGGTCACATACGCTAACACTATTTTGGCTCTGACGTCGTCTGCTACACACACAGTTTATTTAGTGGGGTGGTTCCAACATGCAAGGTCATATAAATCCACGGTATATAATCCATGGGAATCTTCTTCAGATATTAAAAGGGATGACCCGATAACATTTTCATCTGAATAGAATGAAATTCACCCCAAAATCCCATCTGTAAAGTTTCGCGCCGATATTTCTACCAAGAGGAGGTATAGTGTTCTTCCCACAATGCAACTCTTCCTATACAATGTTTGCACTGGTTGTCACATGAATTTGTATTGGAAGAAATGCACTGTTACTACACCTCTTATTTTCAACCAGTTTTGATGTGAGATCCAAAAACGTGATTTTGCAATCCCCATAGAGTACTATGTACAATTAATATTGGTCGACTAACATTGGGCACAACTCATAACATCCAAACCAAAGATCCTTTAAACCTAAGATTCACAGGACAAATGAGAAACATAATTAGCTTTCTTTAGACACCAAAATTTGTGACCACTTCCGGTAAAATTCGGGTTACTGGTGCGGATGCTAATCCGATCGGACCATGCCTTTAAGTTATTTTTCGGAGCAGAATTGAAATATCTTTTGTCCGGTGTTGAAAGTAATCATTGTCTGGCAGGTATCATATTCCGGGCTCCCACATGATAGCGACACGGAATAAAGCCGTGGAACTAATGTTGCGTAAAGAGTCAACTGAATCGATTGCCCTATTGTTTCCCCATTGTTTCCCGGACTGGAGCCCGGAGGACTCTATCTTCTGCCACACCGTTCCAACAGTTCACGACGACCGAAGGCTGTCCCTCTTCACACCAAATTTTCCGCAGTACAATAATCCAAGTGTTCCTAAAGTCTTGGTCCCTGTCGCAAATGTCTACTTTTAGATCCATAAAAACGGAACCCCCGTTTTTATTTCAAAACAGTTACAGGGCCGGGCATATGTGGATGCATTTAGAAGCAATTAAGAGAGCACACCAAACATTCTTCTACACGAATTGTTAACTCATTTGTAACTGTAGCTTTAACAAAACATTTTATCAGAAGAAACAGTAAGAAATGACAGACAAAATCAAAACATTCATGACTGTTAAGCAGTCCTGTGCTTCAACTTAAGTGCGTACATTATAATACCTAATTATTTGAAGAGCCTGTAGAACACAGAAGTATATCACTCTCTGTTGTTGAATGGAGATGATTCCGCCTCTTTGCAAAAATCTCTTTTCCTCCCCTCCAGTTTGGTGGTGATTCGCCCAAAAATCTTTAGATCGGAATATTTAATTTTCACTTATCAGTATATGAAAGAGCTAATGAATTACCATCTCAATTTTTGCAAGATGTCGATCGCCTCTTTTGCGGATCCATAATGCTATAGGAATGATCGGGTTGAATATGGGCGTGTTTTTACAATTAATATCAGCATTTTTTGCATCTGATAGCCCAACCTATAGATGGCAGCATTAAATATTCAGCCATACTGCCAGTCCCAGTGAAGAATGGAGAAGGTTTCATTATTAAAGTTTGAAAAAAATGTATTTCTCCTTCCGGTGTATAAACGTGGATCAGGTTTTTTCGGTATAGCTTACCCTCGTCTAACCGAGGGGGGGGTGGTTACCACCCCCCTTCAGTTTTTTTCCGCGGCTTGCTAAAACCCCAAATTGGCATGTTCCGCCTCCTTTTCATCCAAAAAACAAAAATCCACGGGGTATAGGTAAGATACAGGTGATACCAAAGTGATGGATAGGGGAGTGGGCAACACCCCCCCCCCCCCTTCGGAAGAGAAGTACCAACATGCCTAAACACAACACAGGAACTCAAGACACTTGGTACCAATAGATAGCTATGTCCTCCTCTTTCCATTGATACCAAACTGAGTACCAGCATGCCTAGCATTAACATCACAATGACGTCATAAAGTTCGCATGTCACAAAACTGCCATTTCCATAGGGAAACACAGTGAAAAATTCAATTTTTCGCCAAAAAGATTGAGGAAAATCAGATTTCATGCGGTTTTGATCTACGTGATGGGAAAATACTAGTTTTATATAATGACAGACATTTTAGAGATATAATAAGGTGTTGAGTCACTAAAAATGCGGAAAAATCAATGTTCCCCCTATATTGCAGATTTTCGGACTTCCTCAACATATGACGTCATGGTGACGTCATAATGGGGTGTTGGTACTTATTTCGGTACCAATGGAAAGAAGAAACTCTAAGCTATCTTGGCTACCAAATTGATAGGAATCGGGTGTTCAGTAACGTAAATCACGGGGGGGGTGGTAACCACCCCCCCCATTCGGGCAGTTTTGTTACAAAACATGGAGCAGGTAGACGAGGGGTAAAGCAATCATAGTACATTTTTGAGAGCGCTCCCAATTTTCCAATATTTTGAGATTTGCCACAGGTACATTGTATTGGCTAATAAACTATACATGTGAATGGTAGAGCTCGAAATTGTCAATGTGTCGCAAAAGAAGAATTTTTTGTAGTTTTAGAATAATTTTAAATATCGGAGATCTCCGATAATAATTCAACGTCTTCTATGTGAAATAGCGGGAAATTTTCGCATGTTATACGTGTCTATGCTCATCCATGAGTTTTTCCGTCGTTTCAGAGCAGTCAAGTTAAAGGTGCATTTTTGGTGAGGGTTACATTATTTCACAAACATTCACCACCAACGACATAAAGGCGTTTCCACTCCGCCGTTAAATACAATGGGGGAACCCAATTCACTTACAAAATTCCCTTCTTTCATTACAATCCTCTTTTTGGAGCATTGTCGTTCGCAGGTTATAATTAGTTTACTAGGCATAACCAACATAAACTGTTTAAAAATCTCAATTTTTGAACAATTGGGGCGCTCTTTCAAAAATGTGCCATTAGTGCTTTAACTTCCTGTTCTCAGATTTGAAAATATTGGACAACTCATTTCATTCAATTCAGTAAAAATTAAATTCAGTGTACATACATTCGCTAGAATGCATATCTCTTTGTCCTGAATAATATTTAATTCTTCACTGTGGCATTTAGTTTTAAATTGGCCTTTTTCGAATTCACCCAGTTGCGTTTCATTTAGAAGTCCCAAGTATACCAATGAGCTTTTTGGAATAGAACTCTCACACTCAACAGCACATGCACATCTCACACAGTATGTTTGTTACGGAATATCCTCATTGCATCACCATGGGAGTTCTCAAATGAAACTTGGAGGCTTACCATTCACCACACACTAGCTGATGACACTTTGCACTCTTCGTTATTTCGGTTGGTAAGTTCAAAATTCACAGTGGACAGATTCGTCTTTATAGCTGATAGTTCCCGATCGTCCAGGTTGATCAGGCCCGTGATTCCTCTGGGGACTTGTAGAACCTTACAGTCATCTATGATGTGGCTAATGGTTGTGGCTCTACCACAATGCAGTTCAGTGAAAGTTCCACACCGATCTTGTTAAGGAAGTTCTTTGTACGGCTAATGCCAGTTCTGTGTTGAGGTTGACCCATTCTTTCTTATCAAGGTCACCGCATGTGGCCTTGCTAGATGGACTGGTCAACTAACGTTGAGGGGTCGAGGGTTAAGGATGTACACCATTGCTCAGACCTCTGTCATTGACCCAGGATGATCGATAGGAACTGCGACTGCAGTGTCATGGATTGGGTAGTAAAGTGATTCCGTGGAATCTCTGATCCTCAGAGGGTGCACAGATGGTGGGAGGTTGGCATGCCAGGTTCATCACACTTATTGGCGAGCTTGATCATCTTAAAGTTCCTCCTAAGGTTTGCAGAAACTATGCCAGACAGAATTGGAAGTAAGATTCTACAGGCGTCGCCAAAGGTAACCCACTACAAGTCTCATTGCATCATTCAAATGGGACTTAATCTGGCTGAGTGTACACTGTGAGTGTGACCCCATACTGGTGCAGCGTATTCCGCAGCTGAGTACGCCAAAGCAACAGTTGATGAATGTTAAGTGTCGGAAGATGCACCCGTCCCTTTCCTGCGAGCCATTCTGAGGAAATGACACGCAGAATGCGTCTTGGCAGCGACGCCTTGGTTGTGATTGAAAGTAAGAATACACTACCATTATGAATTCGTGGTGTTGGGTCGTGTGACGTAAAAGATAACTAAGTGAGTATAATACCTATTCGTATTCATTTCTTATGAGAATGCTTCAGAGGTTTGTTCAAGTCTGGTGTGGGGAATGTATTAAATTGCAGTGCCTTGTAATATTTCTTCGTGGAAGAAAAAGGACTTTTTACTATGCCCGTCCACGGGGCATTGTATTCTGCTTGTGCTGTTTAGTCTTGATGTTAGATTGGTTAGACAGCGAAAATATTCGTGGTTACTCAGTGGTCTTTTCTTTCTTTTTTTTTGTTTTCCCCCCAAACGCCTCATTTTCCGAGGGGCGAAGCATTCCACATATGAAGTGGAACACAGTGTAAGGCTGGACTTCGAAATAGGGGAAGGAATCAGTGACAGCTAGTGCACATGCAAAAATAGTGGTCTTTGGTGAGAGCCAACTTGACCATAAAATAGATTTGTGGGTGACAAATTTTGCCTATATTTTATGTAACCAATGGGGTCCCTGAGTGAAAATCGGAGTGCCCCTGGGCCGACTCCTTAAAGGCTGCCAGTGCTATCTAGTGCTAAACGCATGGGCCGATTTCAGCCAAATTTGGTCAGAGGGGCATTCTCTGAAAATTGATTAATTCCTTCTTCTCATACAAATCAAAGACTATTATTACCAGATTCGCTCTCAAGATCCACCAGTACATGCTGCATACGGGGTGTTCACAGATTAGGCTCAAATGCTACAATTACCAATTAAAGGGGCATTCCTTGAAAATCTATGAATCCATTCTCTCGCAAATTAAAGGCTATCATCACAAGATTTGCTCACAGGATCCCCTGGTAGGGGCTTTATCAAATGGGGTGTTCACAGATTAGGATCAAATACCACAACTACCAATTAAAGGGGCATTCCTTGAAAATCTATGAATCCATTCTCTCGCAAATTACGAGATTCACTCACAGGATCCCCTGGTAGGGGCTTCATCAAATGGGGTGTTCACAGATTTGGCCCAAATGCCACAATTACCAATTAAAGGGGTATTCCTTGAAAATCTATGAATTCCTCCTGCTTCTGCAAATTAAAGGCTATCATCATGAGATTTGCTCACAGGATCCCCTGGTAGGGGGCTTGATATGGGCTGTTCAGATTTGGACCAAATGCCACAATTACCAATTAAAGGGGCATTCCTCGAAAATCTACGAATTATTTCTTCTCACAGATTTGGCCCAAATACTACAATTGCTGATTAAAGGGGTATTAAAGGGGTAAGTTTTCAAACAAGATTCACAAGATCCCTTGGTAGGGGTCACACAATGAGGTGTTCACAGATTGGAACGGAGGGGTTCTATGGAAGTTTTTTTTTAATTTTAGAAACAGGAATAACGTACTTACCGGACCGCCGTATACACAGAATTAATATCGGAACTCATTAACATTCAAAATGGCGGCATTATCTAATTAATATGCAAAAATGCTATATCTCAAAATCGATAAAACTTGGATAGGTGATGTCCGTGCAAAAGTTGCGGATAATGTCGAGACGAATCATGTGACAGAATATTGACCCCAGGGGTCACGTGCAAGATATGCAAATGAGCTAATTAATATGCAAAAAACGCTATAATTCATCAACCAAAGTAGATATTTTTATCAAATTTGTTCACAAGAACCACTGGAAAAAGCTCTATTACTTAGGTGCACAATATGGGGTCAAAGGTCAAAATGGGGTCATCTAGGGGTCAAATATAAAATAAGCTTAAATGACCTATCTAGCTATGCCATCTTGTAGGCATCAATGAAAGGTGAAAAAGCGTCCACAGTGACCCCGCTCTGTGAGCCATCGTTAAGGGGGGGTCAAAGGTCAAAATTAAACTCGGGCATAGTATCCTGGAGCCGGCCTTAATCTGACCAGGTATCGTGAATCGAATTACTATTGTATTGAATTGGGTAAAGGATACAACCTCTCAGAACGAATGGAACCGTCGATACGCTCCAAAAACTTTTAATGAACTGACAGGTATAGCTAGATACACGTGCGTCCTTGAACTGGCTTGACAAGCAAGTACAAGGTCACATCTTGTCACGATCACGTTCTAATAGCGATCTGGCCATCTTTTCCAAGGATTAAAATATCAGTGGCAAACTTTCCTTAAAATGTGTTTTCATTCAGATCTAATAATATTGATTGAAATCTTTTCATAGTTTTCGGCCCAATCGTTTTGATTATTAATCTTTGGAATAGAGATATAGAAACGGTAAACGACGTGAAATGTATATAATGAAGTGCATGTCGGTGCTTCTGGTAACGATAATAAGCATACTGAAAGCCGAAACTGGTAAGTGTTAGTTCTCATGCTTTTTCTCTTATAATTTAATTATGGACAACAACAACAACAACGATAATACCAGCGCAGCATTTATTCGTCGCAGATTAAAAAATGATTCTGATATGCACGTATATGGAAGCACAAGTGTATCACTTTTCCTTATCCCTAGATAAGGAAACCTTATCTCCAAATAACACTCCGTTAACTGGAGATAACGCTTCGTTAACTGGAGATAACAAAGCTGAACCCCAAATAACGCGCCTTATCTAGGGTTAACAAAGCTGAACCCCAAATAACGCGCCTTATCTAGGGTTAGCAAAGCTGAACCCCAAATAACGCGCCTTATCTAGAGTTAACAAAACTGAACCCCAAATAACACGCCTTATCTAGCGTTAGCAAAGCTGAACCCCAAATAACGCTCCTTATCTAGGGTTAACAAAGCTGAACCCCAAATAACGCGCCTTATCTAGGGTTAGCAAAGCTGAACCCCAATAACGCGCCTTATCTAGGGTTACAAAGCTGAACCCTAAATAACGCGCCTTATCTAGGGTTAACAAAGCTGAACCCCAAATAACGGTCCTTATCTTGAGTTAAGGACCGTTATTTGGGGTTCAGCTTTGTTAACCCCATATAAGGACCGTTATTTGGGGTTCAGCTTTGTTAACCCAAGATAAGGACCGTTATTTAGGGTTCAGCTTTCATATCTCGAGATAAGCTTTGTTAACTTAAGATAAGGACCGTTATTTGGGGTTCAGCTTTGTAAACCTCAGATAAGACGCGTTATTTGGGGTTCAGCTTTGTTATCTCCAGTTAACAAAGCGTTATCTCCAGTTAACGGAGTGTTATTTAAGAAATAAAGGGTGATGCAGTATCCTTTATGGGCGAATAATGTGTCCGAGGTCGGGGGAAAAATAAATAATGGACGAGGCGCAGCCGAGTCCATTATTTGTATTTGTTTATTTTTTTCCTTATCTTGAGTTAAGGACCGTTATTTGGGGTTCAGCTTTGTTAACCCCATATAAGGACCGTTATTTGGGGTTCGCTTTGTTAACCCCAGATAAGGACCGTTATTGGGGTTCAGCTTTGTTAACCCCAGATAAGGACCGTTATTTGGGGTTCAGCTTTGTTAACCCAAGATAAGGACCGATATTCAGGGTTCAGCTTTCTTATCTCGAGATAAGATTTGTTAACTCTATATAATGACCGTTATTTGGGGTTCAGCTTTGTTATCTCCAGTTAACGGAGTGTTATTTGGAGATAAGGCTACCTTATCTCGGGATGAAGAGAACAAAAAAAAAAAAAGTGATACACTTGTGCTTCCATACACGTGTAGTAGTTGGCGGATTTCAGATTTCAGAAATGCAGTGTCCCCTCAGTCCGTTTGCCTGAGTGTCCTACCTTTTTGTGCTCATTATTAAGCACCCTATAGATGATGTGACCTATGACCTAACATGTTGATATTCAGGAAGCCCTCTGCAGTGTTTTCTGGCAGGCAAAATATAACAGTAGCTTCTGTGACAGACCACATAAATACTTGCAGAATCTTTAATGATCTAATTCGGTCACAATATGCAGCTGGTTGCATTAGCAAGCATGCTTATAAAAAGAATGTTGGTATAATTTGGCTAATGTTGTATGTATGTTTGTATGTGATCACTTCCATTTCAGTGATCGTTCCCGATCACTCATCTTGTTGCAGTAAAAAACCCCAATGAAATTTAAAAAAACAAACAAAACAAAAACACGAAATTTCCCTATACTAAGTACGGGGAAATGCTAGTGAAAAATATCTTTCTAAAATATTCAAACTTCAAAAATGGCATTAAGAATAATAATAGCTCTTACTTATGTCATACAAAACCGTTGTTTGAAAGTACAATATATTAGATATTTCCCAATTGTATGATAAGGAACTGGGTGTGTTTATGTACAAATACAAGACTGGTTTACTTCCACAATCATTTTATCACTTATTCACCGATTTAGAAAGTGTACATAAATATGATTCAAGAAATAAATCAAATTACCGGATTGAGATTCACAAAATGAAGTGTTAACCACCGGCCCAACATTTTGTAATAATTAATCACTTCGTATTAAAGTCGGTAGAAACTTAAACTCATTCAGGAAGGAGCTGTCTTCTTTCATTCGAGAAAGAAATAGTCAAGAATATCATTCTAAATTTCATTAAATTCATAAAACTATTTTACTTATTCTTGTGAGTCACATAATCAATTATGAGCTTGTAATGATTTGTAACTTGATGTTTTGTAGATGCACGAATCGTGTCATTGGCTGCCACATGTTTCTAAAATTCGTCACATTTCAACAAGTGCATAACGTTTTGGAGTTTTTTATCAAAGTTATTTCCTATTATTAATTTATATCGATTGATATGCTTTATTTGATATCATTTCTGGCACTTTGGTATGTGTGAAGTATGTGGTTAACTAAAATCTTGGGCAGCCTCTGTCTCGTTTCGTGTTTAATATTGGCACAAGTTGATCATTTTTTGTCAAATTGTATGTTAGTGTTTTTGAGACCACTGTCATTGTTGTTTTTTGTCTATGTGTGTCCTTGTGTGCTTGTGATTGTATTGTCACATGTGTGTGTCAGTATATTTTTCCTGGTTGTAAATGACGCAATCGGTATGTTTCGAGCTTATTACGAAGGAAAGATTTTCTATTGCGATTTTCTCGAAACACGTATTTTGTGAGATAGATCAGCATGTGATGAAGCGGACGATATATTGATGGAAATAAATAAATATGAATGAATGAATGAATGAATGAATGAATGAATGAATAGGGGCTTTTGCCCTTCAGTTTTTCAAACTTTCTCTCTTACACCAACAGGGTGCGCACAAACATAAACAAACCTGAATGTCATTATCATCTATAGCCTCGTCTACATGGTCACGGTTTATTCCGTGTGTGTTGAGATGGTAGCAATATAAGTTCATAAGTGAAGTCCCATTCTGGAAGTTTGGGGAAGAAGGTTTGAAGGTGTTTTTGTACTTTCAAGGCTGCTGATTTAGACCAAGCTCCTTTCGCTACAGGGCATTTTTTGAAATTGGCCCAAAAAATTCCAGAAAATGGCATATTAAAGCTAAAACAGCTAACTAAGAGTCACAATTTTGAGGTATTTTTTATTCTGTGATGCTATTCCAATAATTAGGATTAGGCCGTAGCCAGGAATTTATGACAAAGCGGACCTTCAACATCTTAAAGCGGACCTTTGTCATTTTCTTTCTCTTTCTTTTGGGAGGGGGGGGGGGTGCGTCGCACCCCCGCACCCCCCTGGCTACGGCCCTGATTAGATTTATGGTAAGTACCTACTAGAAGGGCTTTTTCAAAATGGCTGCCAAATTTATATATAATAATAATCATGATAATCAAATACAATATGAATCAAAGTGAAGATGTTTGAAGGTATTTGTTATACTTTCAAGGATGTTGAACAAGATATTTTGCTCCAACCTCTGGGAAATATGGGAAAATAACTCTCGCTAGGGGGCGTTTTTTAAAATGGCCACCAAATTTATTACCCAAATATTAAAGCTTAAAACTCTATCTGAGGGTCAAAATGAAATTAATTTGGGGTATTTCTTAATGCTAATTAAAGCAGGATTTATGACAAGGACCACCTAAAGGCGCTTCTTCAAAGTGGCTGCCAAAATTCCATAGATAGCCTTTTTGGGGCCGTTATCGATTAATAACAATCAAATCAAAGTGAAGGTGTTTAAGGTATTTATTTATACTTTAAAGGATGCAGCCATTTTGAAAACTTCATTCTAGTAGGGCTTTATCAAAAACTCGTAATAACTGGAATAACATCACAAAATTATTTCCATTAATACTAAAAAAAGATTTAAAACAATAAATGCACGTTTTGAAGAGCGCCCCCAATTTTCAAAATTTGATATTTTTGCAGTTTGTTGGTAATTGTCTGGTAAACTATACCTGCGAACGACAATGCTCAGAAATGAGTATTTGTCATAAAACAAGCGATTTTGTAATTAGAATATGGATCCCAGATTGTAATTTAACGGTGGAGCTGGAAACGCCATGATGAAATAGTGTCATCTCACGAAAATGACCTATAAATTGACTTGTCTGATCCGACGGAACAACTAATGGATGAGCGTGGACACGTGCACGGTGCAATTTCCCGGATATTTTTTTTGGAAGGATGTTTCCAGCAACCGTATAGATCTCCAATATTAATTCGGAGATCGCCAATATTAATTTTGCGACACACAGGGATTTTCGAGCTCTACCATTCACAGGTATAGTTCACTAGTCAATTAGCAATCCAACTGTGCAAAAATCTAAAAATATTCGGAAAATTGAGGGCGCTTTTCAAAAAATGTGCTGTTATTGCTTTAATTACTTTCAGGTGGCTGTTTTGAGGTTCAATATGCGACTGTCTGGAATTTTGACGGTTAGTTTGAAAAAAAAACCCTCCAGCTAGATTTCCACACAAGGTTGGACCAAAAACTCTTGTTCAGCAACCTTATAACGAAATACCTTCAAACATCTTCACTTTGATTTATATTTGTATTTAATTATAATTAACTGTTAACAGAATGCAACATATTCGGATTTGCAAACTTAACTTTGAAATATAAGAATATTGTAGACGAGATCAGTAAGCAACTTTCTGTAACATTAATCATTTTTTTCGTGGCAAATACGACTTAATAACAAAAAAATAACAAATCTAAGGAAATAAGCGGTGCAAGATCATCCATTTTTGTACAGATATAACCATTGTTTACCGCCATTGAAGATGCGAGGCCGCGCGTGGACAAACTCATTATATTCTATTCAGTCAATATCAGCAACCTGGAAACTGGTTCACTTTGAATTTTGGGTCACTTTTTATTCCGATATACAAAAGTTGTTGAAGTATGGACAGACGAATTATATTCTTCTCATTCTATATCAGCAACCTGGAAACTTACTGTTTACTTCGATGTTTGGGTCACTTGTACCGCATAATTACTCTCTTTGCCGATAACAAAAATATTTTTTGAACTACAAAGTGTATTAAAAATGCAAAATTCATAAATTTAATTTTTTTTTAAGAAGTAAAATAGTACGTTGAAGAAAACATGATAATAAGTAACAAGGGAACACAATTATTTTTTGCTCTAGATGCTCTAATATTAATTACTATAAGTCCGATGTTGCATTACCACTCTCGTTGTTAATTTTCAAAGAAACCGATGATGTGGTTTGGTGAGAACTTGTAAGTAGTTGCAGAGATGGTCATAGATCCGGCGCTGCCACAAACAACTGACTCATCTCAGCAGGCGCATTGAGTGCAGATAACACTTGTCGATCTGAATCGGATGCTTTTTTACCCAAAACTCTTGTCATTGATGGGGTAACCATAACACGATCACAGACATGAACAAATCATGAAAATTCTGTCGTTACCGATTAAAATGGGCCGGCCAAACAAAAAGATTTTTTGAAATTCGCACAAAACTTTTTTTTTTCCCATAACATTTGGCTCATAATAAATACATTTACACTCCTGTTTCTCATAAAGGTACTACCAGGTAAACGATTCAGGGCTACACCAGTTTTTAATAGCGCCTACCAAAATGCTTATTTTAGGCTAATTAGCTAAAAGCGCCATGGCGCGTGTACCCCCTTACACACTTATATGTGTTAAGATAAGAAAGTCGGTCGGAAGAAAGTCTATTGCAATTGTGCTAGGGTTTGATCAAAGCGGCCCTTGGTTGGCTGTCGGTGGAACGTTCTCAACAGGCAGGATGACTTAGACAGGCGAACACCAACAGAAGAGATGTCTCGAGAAGTGAGGCCCTGCTGTGGACATCACGGGTTCTGCATGAAAGGGCCGGGAAGTCACGGTATCGTCTGCGAACTGGAGCACAGACGAAGGCAGTGAGCACAGTGAGTCCGCCAAACGAAGTGTTGAACGGGAGAGTGCGAACCTTACCCGATAACCTGCTCAGGGTAGGCCTATGGAATAAAGGACTTGCTAAGAAGGAAGCGGTAACGATCCTTGTCTTAGGCGAGAAGAGGCTGTGACTCGACCTGTAGCTCACAGCAAAGAGTTAAGAAGGAGGGGGGATGTGCTCCGTAAGGGCCCATCAAATTGCAATTGCTTTTTATTCCTAATAAATCCGATCCACTACCACATTGGGGCCTGGACTATGGAAAGTACGGAAGCTGACTGGAGGAAGAATCGCTACCATCCGATTTCTTGACATCCCTAAAGGGGCCGAGTGGTATCGAAGGGAAAAAATCTTCCCTGGATAATAAGGGTGCCGGGTGACCGACCAGTTCGTGGTTGCTTCGTCATTGCGCTCGTGCGGCGGGGATAAGAACGGTCTCTTACCTCATTAGAAGTTATAAATTAAGACCGATTCAATATACGTCCAGCCACAGGTTTCCCTACTATCATGTCTGATTGCTTTTGGCTATGCCCAGATTCCATAACGTGTACTATTCGTACCGGGATGATCGCGTTGACAATATTCCATTACGCGTGTCGAAATCGCCCAAACCCATCTCCAACCCTTGGAAGAGAGGTACCCTCAAGGAGGGAAAACGAGCCGGTTGACGGACACAAGCGACGGCCCATCCCAAGGGGCGATTCGACCGCAAACTGAAGATAGGACAAACGAGGAGGTGTATTTAAGTTGGAGCAAAATAGGGAGCCTGAGCGTCTTTAGCTAAAGTTACCGACCGAAAAACTATCTAGTAGTTGTCTAACAGACGCACATGGCGGCTATTGAATCCCATCCATAGGGCACCAGATCAGAATCCGTTTGACTCTTCAACGCAGCCATAGAGTTTTCATAGTCTTTTATATTTCCGTTATCGGGTCCTATGGGCCCCGACTTATTGTTTCCCGCCGGACCTATAGTTTGCTTCACACCTGGTCATCGGAATCCGAATCAGCACGCGATGCAATGCTGTGGATTACAATACTCCAAACATCTATGGCACCTATACATGGAACGAGTCGACAACAAAACCGCACCCAGGGGGGTTTCTTGATGATCTAGATAATAGTGACAGGTCGGACGAGCGCTCCGCAGAACCCGATGGTTCAAGACACACGCGTGAAATATAAAAAAAAAAAAAAAGGTGGAACAACGTCGTCCGCGATTCAAAAAAAAACCCCTAAGTGTGTGAGTGAGTGCTCTAAGTGTGGCACTAGGACTAGCGGGGCGAGTAAGCCACTTTGTGCAGGAGTGCACTGTGGTGCTACTGGGTGGATCGGCGAAGTCGTGAGAAGGTCGCGCAGACGAAAGCGCAGCTGCGTCACGGTATGCGGACCGCTACTGCACAAAAAGTCAACATAGTTGGCGACGTTAAATGTGTATCTTGAGCCTGGAGCGAAAGTAATAACCGAGAGGCAGGATAGGGAGGAGGTAGGGGTAGGGTCAAGTTAGCACAACAACAAAGTGTCCGAGCTCTGCAAACAAGTGTGGTATAATCCCCGTAATAGGCGCGCACACAAAAATATCAAGGGGGTCCTGTGGTAGGGGTATAAATATGGGGGGGTGGGACTGGGGAGCATCACACAAGAGACTAGTACGTAGGGGAGAGGTAGCCCCAAAGGGGGCGGGTGGGGTTTCCGCCATAGTGGCCGGTATATTTTAAACAACTGGAAAATTGGTCCCTTTAGGGGGGACTTTCAGAACCCGGGGACGGCAGGGTACCCAAAAAAATCCAAGACCCATCCGGGTCACACGTTCAATTTAGCAACTTTCATCCTTTTATTTCACCACAACTGGCGTCTGGCACTAAAACTGAACGCATACGATGTACAAACACTGCGTAATTTAACGAAAACAGTTAACAAATACAACCGGAAACAGCCGGAACACGTTGTAATATGCAAATACTTTGAACAACTTTACGTGTTCGTACATAGAGTTTGCCAAAAAATTCTCCAGTAATGATTGCTCGCCGAATCATCGATTGCGGCAGAGGGAATTACGATCAAAGAGTCGCTGTTGAATGCCGTTCCTTTTGTGGCGGGTGGAATTGATAAACATTAAAATCGGATGGTGGAAGACGTTGTCGGTTCCTCCTACTCTTTTTCTTCCTGTCGAATCAGGTTGATGAAAATGCGGACTTTTTTGAAGTGTTGGTGTGTGTATCTTACAATATCCTATTAGGCTATACCAACCGAAATTAAGCAAACCTTTTACTCCCGACTCTTGACGTGATATAAATTTTTCTTGTCTTTTATTTTAACAAGTGGTGGATTTGAAATATGTCCTGAAATTGGAGAACTTTCGCTACTGAATTTTCAACAATAGAGCTCTCCTCGCTCGCTGCATTTTCAAAAGTGGTTCACGTTGTTTGCTGTGGGATGGCAGTAACAACAACTCCATCCTAATTCCTCTATTAGAAAATTCTGTTTGCAACGGTACCAACAAGAATGGACCTCCCATCTAAGGGCGTCAAGTTTTGGATGTATAGGGAACAAGCAGGTACATCTGGAAACCATCACTGTTACATTTTCGCAAACATCAGAAATTTCCTAAAATCCACAGTAGGGAACACCAGTATTCCTATCTCAAAATTTTCCAAGTTTGGCGGGCCGTTTGGGTGAGTTCAGGGTCTGCTATCAAGGAAAGCAAGACGTGACTAAATAATGGAAATATCGTCACAAGCCACCCAGACTTGCTGGGTACGTGAGGTGTATGTTTTCGATTTGCTTCGATTTGTAATCAAGATCTAGCGTCCCATCTCGCTATGCCACCTTTACCATATACTCCACCTACAATATCGAATCTAAGTATGACGCCGGCTAATTTTGGCAGCAAACCTATCGCTGGTTTGAAGAATCCAAACATCCACCTCCGCTTTACAGCTTACACTTCTCTTAATGACCAGCGAATTGGAATTCCTGCAGATCATTTCAAAGAATTGAAAGAAGAGTGGAAATTGGTACGACGCACCTCTGGCGCGGAGCTCGTATGATTTCCCTAGAGATGACCCCACCTGACTTTCGTTTTCTATAGATGGGATCCTTAAGTAACAAGTTCAAGAGGCACATCGGTTTGTATGAACAGTTTGCTCTTTAACACGAAAGTCAAATCTGTGGAACAACCTTTTGTTTTCAGGCAATCGAAGTTTGGAGATACAGTGTTCCCCAAAAAATTACTTTACTCCAAAGAGTCACTGAAGCTGAAGTTTCGGCTACATCATAGAACAAGGTTTTATTTCCTCTAGCAATGGGAGTATAAGCTCAGGACCAGAAAGAAAGATCACGACGGCAGCTATACCTAATGTTTATTTTTGCAATCTGCCAACGAGACAAAGGAAATTAAAGTTTGAATCGCTTAGGAGTCTTTAAAACCACGATTGTTTGTTGATGTTTATTTTACTCGAAAAACCATTTAGCCTACAACAGTCGAAGTTGTGAGAATTATTTCTTTTTTTTTTTTAGAAACACCTCAAGTATGCTTGCTCTTAACATCAGAAGCAATGACATCCGTCGATAATGAGTTACATGAGGAGAACGACAAGTGAAGAAAACTGTGAAACAATTGATCTGGCAATAAGAAATCTCAACCGTGAAAGATTAAGAAGGATAGTGCAGCTGCTGCGTTATATTGAAGATCAAGGCTGGGCAACTGGCAGTGGTCTAGGTTCGCTTGACCATGAGATGAACAGAAGCGGTTCTGGGTATATGCATTCAGTTTTTTTGTTGAGGAAAGAGCTGGAGGTGGGAGATGTTTTGCATAAAACGATAGACACTATGAAATGGTACAATGACTTTGGTGAAATCTACTCGAGTACATTGCATGGCCATTTTGATTACGATGGTAGTACTGCGGATCGGATGAGAACAATACTTTTGTATCGTCTTTTTACTGTGATAATGATTCCAATGACCAGTTTTGAGGATAAAGTAAGAGATATGTACGCATTGAAAACATGGATCGACAACGCTCTGACAATCAATAGAGGGCTTGGTGGCGTAATCAAACCGGATTATACTGGTTTTCATCATAAAGGTTTTTATGGGCGATTCTATATCTCGCAGGCCCTTCATGTAGCTGCCTTGATTTACTATTTCCTTGAGGATACATGTTTCGAGCTTTCAAAGGCCTCAAGAGAAAACCTCCGTAGAACTCTAGAAACGATGACTATTGTAGCTGCTACTTATTCATTACCAAACAGCATAACAGGGCGATTCCCAGGCTACAATAATTCAGTCTTAGTACAAGACCTTCCTGCATTTGCTTACACTACTGTTTACTTGAAGAACGAAATGACTTCAAACGACTACCTACTAAACGCATTTAATCGCTTGTACAATGTATCACACCCACTCATTCAGAACTCTCTCTTAAACGGGACACAACAAATCGGGGAATATTACGCATTGGTTTCGCAACTATTTCAGCACTTGCATGTAAAAAAGCACTTAAGAGTGAATCACACTTTTCATAGCCTGTGGCACATTGGACGAAAAACTTTGCAGCCTTGTCCTTCACCGACGGGAATGAATGACATAACGGTAAAGGTTTCAAATCCACAGTAGGGTCTGGATTTTCGAGAGTTCACACACCGTACGAAAATGTCTTTGGTCTCTTCCAAGCCACGGCTCTAGTTGATAGCTCATAGCTAGAACCTTACTACACAGAGGTGAATGCAGTTTGGGACTGGACACTTTCCAGGAACAACACGACGATTATCTTGCTGCAAACCGGCTAAGAAAACAAAGGTAGAAATTACAATAGTAGATCTCGTGCTGGTGGAACAAGCTTTTACGGCAGTAGATACGAAGCGGACAAATCTGTAAGAATGGTGTTTTTTGGAATGGATTTTGGAGAAGCCTGAATATCCTCAGCAACGGATCCCTATCTTTGTGACACACAGTTCCATTTTAGGAATCGGATTCTTTTTACGATAATTAATTGATATGTCTTGGGATAAACAATAAACAGCAACAAATTAAACCTTCCGACTCGCAGACACACTTTTTCAAGATAAACTAAATCTTAAAGAAGCATAACAACGATTGATCTTCGCGTCACCACTCTTTGATAGATCGCTTATTTCAACGACTTGAATAGAGAAAGAAACGTAACTTGAAAGATACCAAAGGGAATTTGTATTACGTTCCCAATCCGAGGAAATCAGGACTAAATATTCACAACTGGCATCCAAAGTCTACCGATCCGAGTGGTCTGAGATCCACCGAAGGGCGTTACGTTACTGTCTGGCTTCAACAAATCATCGCGTTAATGATTTCGGTGTCGCAACAATCTGAAACTGACAATCACTATAGTATAGCCGTCTGGTGGCTTCTAATAATACATCTGCCAATACCACAAGTTGCCTTTGTATAAGTCCATCAGAAGAATCATGAAGCCCATTATCGTCATCTCCATCGATATCCTTGTACTGAATGTGTTAACTCCCGGCTATGGGGTCTTTCAGGATATCGTAATCTCACTTGGAAGGACTCATTAAAATGGTTTCTGAAGCGTGCGTATAAGGACCGATCTAATCTTCTAATTTATTTCTTCTGTGAGTTACCCTGATTTAACTTCGTTGTTGATGATGCAAAAACTGGGCGAGAAATTTGTAACAAAAGTCAACATGAAAAGAAGAAGAAAAACGCTGGGCTCTTCCCCTTCATATCAAACGAACATCGGAGTCGTGAAGATTTGTTCTGTAGTAAAAGTGAATCAAATCTGTAAAGGTTCATCTTGCTGCTCAGGTCACCTCGGAACTACCCTCTACAAGGGTGCGTGTCAATGACAAGTGATCGCTTCTGAACTGACATTATGTGATAATATCTCAAAAGAGAGGTCGCTTCATTGTTCGCTTTAAGAGACTTGAAATGGGTTTACGACAGAAGCCCATTTTCGGTATGCTACACACATTATCAGAAATTATCCTCGAGTCAATGCTGAGGATGGGTTGGCTGAGAGAGATAGAGATGGAGCGCTAGAAGGATGATAGCAAGGAAAGAGCGAAGAGAAATGGTGAGAGAGAAATGCTAAAAGTATGGCAAGAATCCTTCATTCTAAAATTTATACTCAGCTTTGCTTTAGGCTGGTTCAAGTTTAATACAAGTTGGACTTATTTGAATAGGTTTTAATCAAACGGGGATGTTGCTCACTTTCTTAAAGTGCTTTTTTTCCGATTTATGTGGTATCGTATTCTCTACTTGATAATGATAGCCTGGCACTTGCACTACACCCCATCAAGCCCGTGGGAAACAAACTTGCGTTTTTGATGGTGACGCAATAATGCATGCTCCAAAGCCCTATTCAATCTGGCTAATATTGGTGTTTACCACTACACGGCGGTTTTTTTGTTTAATATTTGGTATGAAATGGAATTGAGGGCTCAAATTTTCAGGACGAACAATGGAAAATTTATACGGCTTTCATCTGATTCAAATCGATACTACTACTATCCGGGTAAAGCAGGGGGGTCCCAAAGAGATCGGAACACGCACCTTTAAGGTGGCTGATCCCATTCCCCGTACTCGCTCAATTTGATCTTGTTTTGCCAAAGGATTTGTCCAGGTGGATAGCGTACTATTTGGCGCCCCTTTCATTCACGCGTAAAGCTAAGAACAAGAGTTACAAGATTGAGCTGCGTTTGTTATGCATTGTATAGGCTTTAGACGTGTCCCAGACCCCAGAACCCCGTAGCTTTAAACGTTCTTTGTCATACTTTCACAACATTTTCATTTCACTGTACGGCTCACCTATATGGTACTGATCAAATGTAACAATACACCCATACGGAGGTCATGATTTTAATATTTCAAAATTGTCATTTTTTGCATATTTCTGAAAAAAGTAATCACACTATTTTTTTATTTTCTGTTCTTCCAAACACCCCCTGTACAAGCTACATAGACCTAGACTGTCCCACAATCTCGGCTCTGTCTCTTCGGAATTCAGGGCACAGTAGGTTCCACTGACATAAAACAAACTTATTTACACAGTCGCACTCACCAACACGATGTAATATTACAAAAATCAACAACTAAAATTCCTACAAAAATCAGATCACTGGCCCCTCCCTGGACCCTTGGACATCGTTCCTTTTAATACTGCGCTGACACCTTTTTTACACCCCAAGGGCCGCCCATCTACGCCTTATACGAACTTGTACGTGTCCCAGGATTGACAAATATTCAAAATACCACTCGCACGTTGGTTGACTCAGAGAGAGTGTAGTCCTTATTACCAGTCGTTTATACCACGACCCGGCGAGGGTCCTACAGAGACCTATTGTTCTGTCAATCTGTCCTTCTTTTAGCTTCATCTACTCACTGCCTGTGGGACATCATGCATATGTTCTAATATCATATGAGGGGGGGATGAACTGATCACTGACATAGACCTATATGCGCACATCTGCCCCATCGAAAAGAAATGCTGACCCCTTCTTCCAGTAAATGATATTTGCGGCAATCCTCAAGGTAAGAGAAAATGGAAATTATCCGTTTACTTTTGACAAGGAGATAAAGTAATAAAACTAGAATAAACAGATAATAACATCATATGCACAATGAAAATGTACGAAACGGGAAAGTGTTCTTCAATTTTATTATGCGTGTTTTTAAGGCATAATGAACGACTTAATGTGATGCGAGTTTTCTTCAAAATTATAAAAATAATGGCCAATAAGAGTGTCTATTGACCGATATCGTTCAATAACGTCGCCCGAAATGGCTATTGACACTCATCGGCTGTGAGAAAGTGAATGACTATGAGCCGATAGGCGTACTGTGAGGTGTGCTTTCTATGAGATTTTGATCCGAAAATATGCTCCACAGACCATATGGTTCACGCCATATGGTCTGGAGCATAAATCTCTAGAATCTTGTCCTGGAGCATAATAATCTAATCAAATATGTTCCCATGACCTCATTTGCCAATGGTGCTGCGCATAAAAAGGCAGCATATTTTGAATATGCACTCCTGGAGCATCTGAAAAATATGGAGCATATTTGAATAAATGCTCCAGCAGGCCTGAGCTATGGCAAATATGCTCTGGAGCAGTGGAGAAATATTCTAATCAAATACGCTCAGACCATATTTGCTTATTTGTCATGGAGCATGCATGTGCACTACATTTGACTATAGTCGATTCGCGTCGATCCGGTTTTCGTTTCCCCTGAGTTTTGGACCTATTCATTAAGTCGGAGAGGGAAAAGTAAAGAATTCAAATGCACGTGCCACAACCGGATTATCCTGGAGGACACTCCGGTCATAACTTACTCATGGCCACTAATACAATTTCATTATTCATTTTGAAACGCACAATCGTGGTTATTCCAGGCCTTAACATTCCTCACAATAACATGATTAACAGAAGTCCCTGCGCCTCATTGAATATTTCACCTCCGCAAGATGGTTACGGCCAGAGGCGGACTGGGTATCACCTGGCCGTGGAAAAATGGGAACTTGACCGCCCTGAGCATATTTTTTTTCTGGCTCGCTACGCTCGCCAGTTAACCCAATTTTTTTTACCGTCGCCTGCCAATTCTGAAGGACGGGGGGAAGGGGGTCATTGAAAAAATTTTCGACAACGCAGAGAGTAAAATTAGGTTGACCAATTAGGCCTCCTTTTTACTCGACGGCCAAATTGGCCCAATTCCAGCGGCCCATGTGGAAATTCCACAGCAGGTCTTTGGTCCGTCCGCGCCTATCTCTTTACGGGGTCACTTCGATGAATCGAGTTAATAATATTTCTCCATAACACTTTTGCTCCAGGACAGATGGTCAACCCCACGATCATCGTGTCAATATCCTTGGCCCGAAATGGCTATTAAAGCAATCTCCGTGTCAAGTAACGTTAACGTCGCCCGACATGGCGATTTGACACGATCATCCGTGTCAATAACTTTCGCCTCGAAATGCTATTGCACGATCAATCGTGTTAATAACGTCGCCCCTAAATGGCTATTGACACGATGATCATCGTGTCAATAACGACGCCCGAAATGGCTATTGACACGATCATCGTGTCAATAATCCTCGGCCAACAAATAAAGAAACAAATAAAGGCAATAAAAGAAACTTTCACAGAAGGAAAAGAATTTAAAAGATTGTTAAAAAATACCTTAGTATTATTTGTACCGTAGCCTATGCAACTTTAAAATTCAATTCTCACAGACGCGTGTTGGTTTGAGGCTAACGAGAATAAAATATAATAGAATCCTGTATACTTTGCTTGATTATAGCAGATAGGACTTGTAACAGTCGACAAAGTTTAAATGTGTACGTAAACTTTGTTTTTTGGAGCGCATTTTGGTACGCGCGTCAGTTACACGCGTCTCCAGTGCATAGTATATACGATGCTTTGCACACCGTAATGTCGCAATGTTATTTTTTAATCACAAAAAACGTGTTTTCTTTTTTAATAACAGAAAAAGTAGAACCGTGACCCCTAAATTTTTTTTCTTTATATCGAAAGATTTTTATAAATGCGCAACACTTTTATCAAATTTTCAAAAAAAGTTAATCGAGCCGATTTTTTGTAGTAACAATTCAAAACATGTAGCAAAAGTGAATTTTCCATAGACTGTGTACAATTTTAGGCTAAAAACCTAAAAACAGGTCCCTTTTTGGATGACTTGTTCTAAAACCTAGTAACCCGTGACCCCATTTTTTTTATTTTGTGTGTGGTTTTCTTTTTCGGTTTTTTTGTTTTTTTGAATTTTGGGGAAAAATGTCAGTAGCTTCTAGTCAATGGACCATCCCCATAATCAAACAATTCTGAAGATCCACTGCACAGTGTAACTTGATAGTGTATCTTCAATATAATTGTAGCAGGCCTCTTAATTAACACAAGTAACACGATTTAATCATAACATATTTTCTGATATAAATACTGTAAATTGTGTGAAATTTCACTGTATAACTAGTTGTATTTTTTAAATGCAAACTGAGAGGGCCAGAACATATACATATATTTGGTTCTTTGTGTAAAAGCAAGAAAAACACACGATTATAGCAGGGTCACTACACTAAACTGACTTGTGCCCAGGCGGTACTAACAAATATATTCTTGACAATATTTTCCATGGACAGTTTCTCATAGCTGCCTTTAAATTATCCCAAGGTTCCACTATGCATGGAACTAATGTAAGTCTCCAAGTACTGCCATCCATCCTTATTCCTATCGATGACACTGGGCTGACAGATGTTGAGAGCTTCAAACTGCTTGGTGTTACATTCACTAAGGACCTCTCTTTGCTCTCTGACTCTCACATCAATAATGTGTGTGGTAAATTCTAAGCTCTCTGGTTTGTGATCAGGTGACCAGTTATGTCTCCTTCACTTTACTCAATCTCTTAATTCTCTTATCCTGCCGCATGTTTTATACTGTCTAGTGTTTGGGCTCCTTCCGCGGAAATCACTTACACAGACTTGAGCAAATTTCAGCGAAGGATTACTCGGCATCCACTTCTTTAGTGGATTTCACAATGTCCTGCAGTTCGTCTGTCTTATTCAGAGAGACTTCATGACTAGAATTTGGTAGACTTGAGTATATCTTTAGGTTCAGAGTTTTTTTTGGTTACAAGATTCTTAACAACATTGGGCATACTCTTTTTGTTCTTTTATTGTATCGCAGTACCTTGGACAATTCAAGGCCTCTATACATAGAAGTGCTAGAACTGCTTCTTGTTATAATGCCTACTGTTTGTTGCCTCTTTCTTCCTCTTTTGTGGAAATGAATCCCATCTGCTTTGCACTCAGCACAAACTCTAGGCTTTTTCAGGTCTGGCTGTAAGAATTTCTACTTGGACTTTGCAATGTGATTCCATTGATCACCACTTTTTTTTTTTTTTTTTTTTTCATGACTACATGCGTTTAGATTATATAATTTTATGGTAATTTTTCCTGTATACGACATAATTAGGGTTTACCATGGCACAGTGTGCACTTAATGTGGCTTGGGCTCCTTCCCATATCACGTTTCCATGATTACTCTCTTTTCTGCTATATGTAGAACTATATATATACATGTTACTTTGCTTTGGTTGTTATTTTATATTACAAAAAGCCATTAAAATTTACAAAATTACATAAATATTATTATTAAATCACTATCTTAATCCACGCTATGAGCAGGACACAATGGTTTAGCAAATATACCCCACACACTGCAATGGTATACTACACACACTGCTTGATAAATGGGACATTGCACAAACAGGAGTCAATTTTCTTAGCACAGTCGGCAAAATTGAGCAAAGGTCGGGCATATAGAGTAGTACTATTGTATAGTTTGACATAATTCAACTTTAAGAAAGTAATATGAAAGTTTAACAGAATAATTCACAGCTTAATAATATTGGTTTCAAAATACGTCTACTCCATGGATTAAATATTCATTACACAAATGCTGCAGCAGGGTTTGTCTCTTTCAAGGTGCTGATTGGCGGAAAATCTATACACACAAACTGCTTTATTTATTTTATTGACAGTTCACTGTGCACTGAAAACTTGTTTAGGGCTTCATTAAAAAAACATGTTACTCATTTGGCAATCTAGCTATGCTTTGCTTAAAGGGACTATGGCATGAACAATTTACATAATGAAAGGACCCTTATTGAAATCACTTCCCTCCCACATTTTGAAAACAATTTGGATGTTTACATTCTGTACAAACATTGGCAGTAAGGTCAGCAACCTTTGTCCAGAAATTGCCACAAACTGCCACCCGTCCCCCCGGAACTCTCCTGTTTTATTACTGTTTTACAGAATGTAAACATCCACCTTGTTTTCAAACTCATCGAATTGATTTCAGTAAGGGTCCTTTTCATTATGTCCAATTTTTTTCAATGCTATTTTGTCCCTTTAAAGGTAGTGACCCCATCATTCTCCGATTTTTTTCATAATAATAACAGATTTCTCTCCTCACATTGAAGCTTATCAACTCCAAAAAACCTTAGTTTGAATATAGAAGCCAAATACTTTACTAAATTTGGGCCCATAGAACGGTGTGTGTTAATTCATATGGCGCCACATTTCTGTTCCCGAGGAAGAGGAGTATTGAAAATATGCTGCTTGGACATTTTCATGGTTAAACATCACTTGGGTACTTCTGTCAGTGAGATATGATCTCACCAGCAAGAGTATTTTAACCTTTTATCAAAGATATCATGTCAATGGTATCGAAAGGCAGTGAAGTCAAGCAATACAAGCAAGACAGCCCCTTATTAGCATCCAAGGCTAGAAGGATGTAATTTCTAACCTTGAGAAGGCTGTCTCAGTGGAATGGGACAGATTTTGTTATGCAGATGCAATGCTCCCAAGATCATGGATCGCCAATATGCTTGCTGTAAAATATAAACCTGACGTGATGCTGGCCTTCTCATCCATTTGGTCATGAATTTGATATTGCAACGGGCATATAACTCTGTAGTTACATCATATCCAAAGATATCTTCTTAAGGACAAGGATAATGATAGATGCTTGAAAGTGTGAGTAAATATGCCTGTCAAAAGGGATTGGTTTTACTATCATGTTCTGAATAGGTAATAGGCCATGAGGCCAAGAGAAAAACATGTTTTCGGATAAGGACCAATGTGGCTACCTGGGAAGTACATAATTCTTCCGAAATAACTTCCCTAAATTATAGATCAGTTCTACGTGTGATTCTCACGATCCTAGTATGTGCCATTCTCGCGAAAATGAATTAAATGTCATCTCAATTTAAATGCCCTGATAGCAGTGACTAACCGGATTGTACACCAAGAGTCCTTGACTCCAGCACATAATGGGGGCTAGGATAAGTAAATCCGCTCCGGTAATGTAAAGACCAAACACCTTCACAGATTCCCTTTTTCATCTGAAAACGGCAGAACCATTGTTTATTATCCATGCAACATGAAAAGATTCAGTGTTATTACCTCTACACAATTACACCGTTAGATAAATCTATTTTTCATGACGTGGCACACAAATTACCTGTCCCTCTTTCACGAATAAATAAAGTTAGAGGTTCTACTGTGTGTTCAAAGTTCTTTAACTATATCATCCTTTATTCGAAAGGGAACGCAAGGTGAACAAAGCTCATGACAAAAAAATTGTTTGGCAAAAACTGTGACCTAACATCTTTGTGCAGAACCAAACAAACCGTAAACGTGCCGAACGCTAACCGCATTTCTATGCAATTTATTGCGTTCAAAGCAGAAATCAAAATCGTTTCACTATAGAAATGCAGGTAAACCGGTGCCGAACAAACTTTTTCATTTGCATAGAAAAGACGGTCCTATATTATGGGGTTGGTTCATGCCAAGCCAAGATTGTTAGGTTCATTATAGCTTGCCCAATCAAAATTTCTTTCATGATTTTTGATCATCTTCGGTTTCCTTCTGAAATAAATGATAAAATATACGATCAAAGCTATTAAACTCCCAGCAGAAGTTTGAGTTTTATTTTCTTGTGAATGAGGCGGTAGCTCAATCATAAATCGGGCGATGAATGAAAACAATTTCAAAAGCTTTTAAGCATGGACAATAACAATGGCTTGGCTAGTCCCAGAGAATTGAAGTCCGTTTTATTCATAACGGGCGGATTTAATATCAATAGCACAATTATTTGCTGGAGTCAGCGGAACGTGGTGTACATCCCTCGGTCACTGATATTCAAGGAAACAAGGGAGAGACATTTAATATGTTCAAGGGAAAAGGTGCACATCTAGAAGTGAGAACACGCGTAGAACTGATTTTTGATATTTTAGACATTATGTTTGTTAGGGGGGTGCGTCACCTTTGTAAATGCTATGAGATGTGCCCGCTAGCCGTGAACACAAAATAACAAACCAACGGGCAGGACAACAGCACGAGCCGGACAGAAATTTTACAGGATAACTAATCCCAATAATCACACACCTGGAGACAATGACAACCCTGTGCCTTCATTGGCATAAAAAGATTAAGTTGAAGGTATTAATATACTCTAAACTCCATATTTGGGCACGTCCCGATGATCATAAAGGTATCGTCAATCCCATGCAAGTACTGATCCAGTCGAATGTTGGTGCAGATACATACCAAAGTCTACAGTGTACTTTTGTAAGCTCTACATCAAACGCCAATAAAAAACAGCAGAATGCGCCAGAGGAAATAATAAAGTACACGTCCGGAAAATGTCCGGGGGGGCCACTTGTATTCCAAGGTGGATATCATGCTCGTCTATGTAACAAAAACCGCGTAATTAGGGTCGTTTTTTTGAAACCAGACGATGTACGCGCGTACATTGTTTAGGGTACAAAATCATCAAAAAATTCAAAATTAGGGTATGCTTTTCACGTTGAAATAATCGTGTTTAGGGTGTGTATTTTGAATACTTTAAAAAATCACATTAAAAATGCGGAAATAGTGTTTTTTGTTTCCCGATTTCTCCTGGATTTCACATGGTAGATTCCCGAGTGATTTTAACAAAAAAAAAAAACCAGTTTTTCCTCGCCTTATTTTAGCTTATTGTTCTCTATGTCTTGTCGTTTTCCTCCCCTCCAACACATAAAGCCTTTATTTAAATTAAAAGTTTCATTTCCTTTTTGTACAATCGTTACAAGTATATGTGCGCAGAACGGAATTAAGGGTCTGTCTCTAATTTATGTCAATCAAAACAAGTTCATGAATATTCAGTGCGGGTCTTAGTCATGAAATGGCTGAATTTGCAGAAAAATGTCAATAATTACGATATCCGACAAGACTCATTAATTCCAAAGAATAAGGACAACCTTTAAAAAAAGACGTGAATTTACATATGTAATGATTTAAATTGTAAACTTATTAGGCCCAGATACTGCACAAATTGATATAAAATCGAACACTTGAATGAAATAATGTGCTATATAGTTCCTGTTAATTATCAAGGCCATATAGCCCGATGTTTAGGGTATGGTTAAAGGGCACAATTTTTTATGAACGTGCGTGTTTTAGGTAGCAACTTATGTCAACATACTTGTTTAGGGTGTATTTTTAAACTGTCATGCAATTTACTTGTTTAGGATAGCAAAATCAACCCCAGTACTTGTTTAATGGTAGCAAAATCAACCAAACTAACGGTTGCTTAGGGTGTTTTTTCTTGCCAATTGGCATCGCGCTTAGGGTACGTTTGGGAGGCCCTACACTAGCATGAGATCCCACCTTGAAATACAAGTTGGCCTCCCCCCGGGCAAAATGTATACTAATTGTGTGTCTGCTGATGGCGCCGATAGGAGCAGTAGAAGCCGAATTCCTGGTAAGAAATTAAGATATTTTAATAGAGAGTGACCGTCTTGTTTGGTAAGACGTTTCATTTAGCAGTCCCAAGGATACAAGTGAGCTATTACCATCATGCGCTACTGAACAACACATACCGGGATGACGGAATCAACTGTATACCTCATTTAACATCCTTGGGATTCTCTATGAACTTTATACCTCTTGTGGTGATGGCCAGCCATCTTTTAAGGTGGAGGTGATTCTATAACTATGGATCCACCTGCTTTGCACCTGGATAACATTCTAATGCTTTCAGTGGTGTATTGTTTGACTCCTCCAAGATGGTCTGCTATCCCGGAAACCAGCGCTCTCTATCGCTGAAAAAGCAGCGTAGATCGGAATTCGTTTTCCCCGGCAATCCGGTTCAAACAATCACAAAGCTTCTAGCGCGGGGAAATTCAAACATTTCATTGTCATAGAATGTGTCCTGTCACGTCCTGTGCCCTTAGTTTTGCTTTGGGACGGATTTCTGGGGAAACAAATCCCCTCACGTGGTCACTTCTACCACCCGAAATACTTAGCTGGTACAAGGATCGTCCACTGCCATGGGTCGCCGGGGAAGGGGGGGGGGGCGGGTATTCTGGTCGGAGTATCTTTAACTTTTCCAGTTCCATCCCAGATAGAGTATCAAATTAGTTTTAAAAAAAAGTATATTGATAATGTATTTTGGTGACTACCCATTCCAACACAGAGCAAACAGTCATAAATAATCTGAAATGGAGTGTAAAATCCCAGGTTAAAATTAGAATGGCAATAGTCCCTGTCCCCCGTGTCATATAATAGAATATGCTCGTGTGACGAGTGTCCTGGCGGCCACCCACCTGTCTTTGTGTTCTCCATTGAGTGCTGTCTTCCCATTTGTTTAACCACTTCCCAAATGACCTCGCTTACAAGTCCCCGTCCCTCCCTCCCTCCCCCCTCCCTCCCTCCTTCCCTCCCTCCCTCCCGTCCCTCCCCTGCCCTCCCTCCCCCCTCCTCCCTCCCCTCCCTCCCTTCCCTTCCCTCTCCTCCCCCCTCCCTCCGTCCCCTCCTCCCTCCTTCCCGCCTCCTCCATCCATCCATCCACCATCCATCCATCCCTCCTCCAGGTAAGCAAAACAATTAAAAAAGGGCTCTCTAGGGACATGAACAAATTATAGTTAATGGTAGAACAAAAGTATTTATGGTTCCCCTAGAATGCGTTCATTTTTATGGGTTAAAAAATTAAAAACATTACATTGGTGATGTGCTATGTACAAAAAGTGTAAAAAAAGAAAATAGCTTTCTGTAGGTCCCTTTACATGGAGAGTCTAATTACGATCGGGGGTATGAAATGCCAACTTAACACCAACAGTGATCAAATCGGCATCAACATCAGCGTAAACCTGATGCACTGGTGGAAAAATATTGGGTCGGTCGTAAGGTATTCCTTGTTTTTTTGAGAAATTGGAAAAAAAAGGTCGACAGGTTTTTCGAGGGTCGGTCGGGGTACGCCAAAACAAACAATTTAGCTTTGGAGGGCGCTCTTACGCAGGGACAGAGACTAGACTATTATTAAAGGCTATAGCTTACGGCGGTCAGTGTGGGCAGGAGATATAGGAACAATGGTGAACACTAAGGTATGTCGATTACAGTTGACTCTTCACGCAACACATTAGTTTCACGCTTTATTCTGTTGTGTATATGGAGCCGGACTATGATACCTGCCGGACTATGATAACTTGAACACGGTACGTAATTCCTGTTTCTAAAATCGAAAAAAAGTTGGTAAATTGAAAACCAGTGTTTGAAAATTTTAAAGACTGGAAAAAAAATATCGAAAGGCATTGTGGAAAAGATGGATGCGGACCGTAGCGATGCGTGTTCACTTTTACGTGTTGCGAGCACCGCAAGACCCGAAAAAACCAACGTTCAATTTTTAGCTGCTAGGTTCTGTAGGTTCAGAACCTAATTACGAACATATTCTTCTACTTCTTCTACTTGGATACTGCAAAACATCCCTGGGTGGGACAAACTGTGCAGGAAATGGAGGGCGCAATGCTTGAGACGAATTAGTCTTGGCTCGATTGGGGGGGGGGTATCTGACAGTAAGTTGACACAGCTGTATTTAAATTGGTCCGGTTCTGTTATTGAACTATGTGTTCTGGTAAATATTCCAATCTCTAATTGTTCGAGGTATGAAGGAAAAATTATGGCAATCAAGGCGTGAGTAATGTTTGATGAAGTTGTTTGCTTTAGAACGGGAGTTCGCCTTTGAGCAGCGCTGGAAGGTAATTTTGCCACCGCGGATGCTTAGGTGCCCCACTCTGGCTTTGTGCAGGATGTTCAATGTGTTTGCTTTCCTCCTGGTAGATACGGACTCCCACTCGAGCTTTATGTATGAGTTCTGACACACTACAGCTCCATCCTAATATTGAATACCATTCTGCAGCTCGCCTTTGGATTTTTTCGATTTTCTGGTGTCGTGTGTAAGATTTTTCACACCTCTAATTACCCCCCCCCCCCCCAACCCTACTGCCTGACATTGTTAAAATTAGGGACAGTGGGCCACCTTCTAAGTTGACTCCCCCACCAAAAAAAGGCTCGATTTGGCCAAATGACTGTAATTTTGATATAGCTGTACTTTCTAGGGTTTTACTTAAAAGGGCATGTGTAAATCCGAAGTGTTGTTGATTACTCTATTTATTTTTTTTAGGCTGAGTTATTCTTATCTCT
>JAMKCH010006089.1:0-53265 GCA_023653785.1 Ophioderma brevispina
TGCTGTGGCGATAGAGGGACGCCCTAATTGACGTCAAAAGAGCTCAAAACAACTTCTGTCAACCAACTAGTCTCCCGTGTAACGATTCCATCTACGTCGGCGATACATTACATTATGTTATTGAAGTTAAAGATAATTGGAGAACGTCCAGGACAATTGGAGGAGATTCGTGGATGGGCTGCTGTAAGCAAGTTCCACACATTCGAGCCGGTACCACAGGCAAGAATGTAGACCATGAGAACGGCACTTAGAGTATGTACTCGTTGCTGGTGGAAAAAAAAGGTGATGCTATTAAGGCACCCATTGCGCACCCGAGTGAAGCAGTTCATTGGCTCAGGACAACCTTCAAATACGCGACCATGTACCAAAATGGGATGGGGGTATCAAGTTTGACAACATGAGAAGAACACACCAAGTGCTATGTTTCGTATGAACTATTTGGAAGGAACGTGTGGGACATATACAACCGAAGAGGCCCAAAACATACAAAATTTGTGTGTTGATAAGCCCTGGTCGCTTTCTTGCGACAGTTTAACTGGGATTATGAGGAAATCAAATTATAATGGAGAATTTAAGCGGGGCGCCGCCTGTTACCAGTGGACAAAGTAGTACTTTTTCAAGGGTAGTTCTGCAATTAATGCGTATAAGGGGTATGGAGTAGCAGTCCATTGCCATAGCTTACAGTGTACTATTTCTTAAACTTCAAAAACGATATCTCACAAACCAAATGGATTGAAGTTGGATAAAAATATCTTTGAAAGCTTACACTCTTGGGCAAAATTACAGACGTGTGTGTTGCTCTTTCTATGAGTTCGTCCAGAGGATAAGCAAAAAAACGTGCACTTTGTGATAGAATATAACAATTGGCACACACTTAATATGGACTATAACCCCAGCTGGATTTGACATGTGGCGGCCATTATGGCCATTTTCAAAAATAGCCGCAATTTTAGTTTCAGTGCTAAATATCGGTTAATTAAATACCCACATGAGCTTGCTATTGTGTCTGTGCTGTTTTCAGGGGTAAAGAATTAAATATGATGCTACGTGTTCAAATCCCGTGTCAATCATTATGTTTCCAACATGGCGCCACTGTACACTAAAACTGATACTGTTGTTATAGTTTTGCACAAAAATAATGATATCAATTTGATTTTTGTGTATATTCCTATGTTTTAAGGAGTCAAAGAATTCAAATATAATATATTTTTAATAATATCTTTTGCAGCCATTTATTCAATATGGCCGCCAATTTACACGCAAAGATCTTTATGTTAAAATATCATTTACTGAATTGATATTTGTGTCTATACTTATGTTGATCAATTGTTTCTGACAACTTCTGAAACAAGTGATGGAGCTGCCCAAGGTGTTGGTCCCAAGACTGACTGTACACATTCAAATCATCAACATAGGCTTTACAGCCTTCTATGTCAGCAACGATATGATTTACATTCTTTGGAAGGTTGCCGGTGGCGTTTTCATACCGAAAGGCATATCTTGATACTGAAAAAGCCCATCCGGCGTGAAAAATGCTGAATTTCTTTCGCACGATCATAATGGGAACCTCCATACCCTTTAAAAGATCAAACTTGCTGACGTACTTTGAATTTCCAATTTTGTCAATGCATTCATCAATACGAGTTATTGGAAATGAATCAGTCGTTGAACATTGTCACAACCTACGGGAACCATCAGGTTTTGGAAACCAAAATACATGGGAACTCCATTCACCTTTTGCTTGCTTTCAAATTTTATTTGATTTTCACTGTACTCTATCTTCTTTGTTGAGATGTTCATTCCTTCATAGGATTTACTCGGTAAGGGTGCACAACACCCACATCAACCCATTGTATGCAGCATGGTTCTACTATGGATACCATCAGGAAAATATCCTCAAACTCATAGAAACACTGCTGATTTCCACTGTTGATTTTCTGAAGATGGCCTAGTTTTTTGTATCCAAACCTTGAGCACATCTAAATTTTTGCATTTGAATTGGAAGTCATGCTGCTTGTTATCATGTTGCATTATGTACAATTTCGATTCATGATTTTCATCATGTGCACTTTCCTAGAATGACTTACAGACACACTGGTTTTGCAATGCCCATCATTCATTTCTACCTACATTCTCCTTCAGCATATTTACATGGCACAATGCCTACTCTTACGCCTATCTGGCGTTTTGGCTATTTGTTCAACTTCACTTTACTTGTGACTCCACTGGAATAGGGACCATGATACTGTCCTGCATTGGGTGTGCCCAGGGATGGAAACAAGACTACTACGTGATCTCCGAGCCTAAGATCCTACTCTTAGCATCTTGATCATACCACGTCTTCATTTTGATCTGGGCTTGCTTCAACATTCTCCCTGGCAAGTTCCTTTGCCCTATTTATTTATACTTAATTTGGAAACATAGTCCAAAAGGTTGGTGTCAGTTTCATCATTCAGCCAGTTCTCCTTTAGGAGTTTCAAGGGACCGCGAACGGTACGCCCAAAAACTAACCCAAGTGACTAAACCTAGTGTTTCTGAAACTGCCCTCCCTTGCAGCGAACAATAACAGTGGAACTCCCTCATCCCAGTCCTTTCGCAATTCACACCGTAAGTCCTAATCATATTCTTTAGTTTTTTTGGTGGAATCCTTTCAAGGCTCCTTGGGACTCGGCATGGTAAGCACTGGACGAATACTGTTCTATCCCTAACTCATGCATCACTTGCTGAAATAGGCCTGATCTGACTGAATTGACTTAGGTAGGCTTACAAGAGTGAAACAATTTGGTCAAGCCTTCACTACGGTTTTATGCTTACTATTCCTCAAGGGAATGGCTTCAGGAAACCTGGTAGAGGCACACATTATAGTCAATAGGTACTGATTACCCGATTAGTACTAGGGAGAGGTCCTACACTGTCAACTATGATCCTACTAAATGGCTCTCCGAATGACGGTATCGGTTTCAGAGGAGCGGGTCGGGATTTTCTGAGTAGGCTGGCCAACGCTTGACAAAGATGACAAGATCACAGTATGTAGAAACATCCTTACGAAGTGTAGGACACCAAAAGTGGTTCAAAATCCTATCACGTGTCTTTTGACCCCTAAGTGTCCTGCCATGGGACTATCATGGGCCAATGATGAGGCCTCGCTATGATACACCTTGGAGACAACTACATGAGAATAACTTCCACTAATCATTTTGCCGACATCAGGTGGCCTCCATTCCCTCATCAGCACACACCATTGAATGTTTGTAAAACACACAGGGAACGCTCCTCAAGACCTTGCATTGTTACTGCCCTTTGACTAAAAATTCTTGAGTGCCAGGATCATCTCCTGTTCAAAGAAACTAACTTGCTAGGACTCAAGGGATATCATTCATTATCCCCACTATGAACTTGCTCATGGCCTGACCTTTGTTTTTGGAGAAACCGGTCTCCCATGAAGAGGGAAGTTGACCAGGTTCATCTAATTTTGTCCTGAATGTGCCCTCTAAATCTAAATTTGGACAGGTCTTCCTCCTTCCTAACCCTCTTTGCTTCAAGCATGGGCTATTCCTATCCATACTCCCTAGTAACTGCACATGCTGGATACTCTTGCTATTCTTATCATCACTATCTATTTCTGTGCAGTGATTGTGGGTACAATTGGTTCGGGATGTACTTTCCCGCCTGCCCAATCATCCCTAATAACATTGAAAACAACCTTTGACGGGAAGTTCATGCTTACCTACTAACTGTACACTGAGACCAATCATATTTCAAATTCACCTTGTGAGAGGGCAACTAATAACATCCATCCCTATCTCCTTGGATCAAAGCATTTCACCTGTTGCACTGACTTCACTAGAGGGCAATGACCCCTCCAAAATTACTGACTGGGCACAACATGTGTCAGCGCATGATCTTTATAGGTTTTGGATCACCTTTGTCACCATCAAGTTACACTGAACCCTCCAAAACAAATGCTCTCAAAGTCCTTCCCCCTAAACTCTCTCAGACTCAACATCTCTCTGTTTAATAGCCTGGGAACTAACTTTTGGTCTAATGGACACAGCACCACCTGTGGGATCATACTTCTTGCTTCATGGCCATCATGCTTCCCATCACCTTTCCAACAGCTTGCTAACATGACCTGAATCCTTGCAATATGTGCCAAGTTATGTCTGACTTAAACCATTTCCTTACTTTGGTTTGGCACTAGAAGGACCCTTCTTATCCCCGACTGGAGGAACCTGACTTGACGTTTTTCCTTCTTTAGTAGTACCATGACTTTTGGAATATCTACTTTGGTAAGGCCTATGGTATTTGAATTAACACTCTTGTAATTCTGACTTGACTTATTAGGCCCACCCGTACTACTGCTGGAACTCAACTTATTGTGTGAGGGCGTAATCAATCATGCTATTGTGTCTGGGCATTTTTCAATCTTTGATATCGAGTCATTCTCAATGAGTTTTTATGTCGGCATGAATGCACTGTTTTAATTGCTCTCCATTAAAACCCACTGCCTAAGTTGATTGAAGGCTTGTTTCACTTCCTTGGAAGTGAGCAACCTATCCAACATTTGTTCCTTGAACTCTAGCAACTTAACATGAGTTTGATCTGCAAGTTTTTTTCGTTTTTTTCGTTTTTTCGAACCCTCTCCCGAAACTTTTGCCTATACGCCCCAGGCACTATCATAGGCCTGAAGAAAGACGGCTTTACTACTTCATAATTACCACACTGATCAATTGATAGGGCTGAGTAGATCTCTCAAGAAACCTACTTGCCCAATAAACACAGTCCAAGCATGTGTCCATTGCTCTTTAGGCCACTTCATTGCTTTCGGCAATCTTCTCTCGAAGTGCAAAAAATACTTGTCCAACTTCTGTCTCCCTAAATGTCGAAACATTGATATTCTAGTGGCATCAAAACCTGAGTGTGATGAGGAGCCTGATGTGCCCTTTTTCCTAACTTTTCTTGTTCTAATTTTGTTTTTGCTGCTTCAATTCTGCCAACTTCATTCTTTCCCCTCATTTGTAATCTGTCTTCTTTTTCCTTTTTGTTCCATTTGCAATTTGGCATCTAGTTCTTGTTGTTTAGTGCCTTTTTCTAATTCAAGTTGTTCCTTCTCTATCTTGTAATTTGTCTTGCCTTTCCTCTTTGTCTGTCCTTGTTCCTTCTTTCCTCTTGCATTTCGAATTTGTGCCATTTCTCTTTGCATTTGCATTTCCTCTGTTTCATTTTCCAGAGCACTATCCTGACTCATCTGGATTTCCACTATGTTTTCCAAACATCCTTCATCAGTAATCGTCCTCAACAAGATGTGTTATCAACTGGTTTTTGATTAACTGTTTTCTCATGGAATGCCTGACTTCCATCCCAGAATACTTTGCCAATTCATCAAATCTGGCTTTTGAGCATATCAAAATTCTCCACGTAACATCTTTAACACAAACAACTCTTCTGCATTAAAAACGAAATAGTGTATAAACATTTCATTCACAAATTAACCAATATTAGCACAGAATCAAGTTAAACACACAATCAAAATTTGTTCAAAATTTTAAACTGTATTTTGTACAGTGTATTTCCCGGACTCGAGCCCCCAATTTTTGTTACGGTCACCTTGACAAGGCCAAAAACCACCCCATTCAATCAAAAAACTACGGATTCAAATTCATGAATAACTAGACAATACACTGTGAACTGATTACATATTTTAAACAAAAGTATTTAGTTAATGTGTGTTTAAATCAATCTCAATCAAAAATCAATTAGGATCAATAATCACAGATTAATCATAATAAGTTGTTTAATAATGAACTACTACAACGTACTACTGGTGTGTGCCGCGACGCGGCTGCAGCGAGATTACAATTACGATGCCCAACTTGCAAAGAGTCCTGGCGAATATTCCAGATACAATAACTTCCACTTTCCAATAGTGAGGGACGTGTCCATGGCCGATGTCCTTGACTGAAGAAAACCAGCTTAAGGGACTCCGATGCTCGGAGGTGACTAAATATAAAGTCAAAAAGTGCTGTAGCTTGTTTATCCGTGGATAACTCAGAGGCCACGAAATCCGGAAACCGAAACCCGGCTACACACTCGGACGAAACTGCTGGAGCAGAGACGCTATGGACAATGTCCACTATATGGAAGATTTGTACTAGACTGTGAGTACTGTCACTGTCAAATTGGAAACTTGCTATAACTTGGAGCATGAGGGATTAAACTCTACTTGGAGTAATGCTGTTGTGATACTCTGACTCATATTCTCTCACAAGAGCTTTATATATCCTCTCAATTTCTCATAAACAATACTAGAAGGATCTCGTCCTCTCTATAGAGTCATGTACTAAATATAGTCCAGTACATCATAAGTCTGGAAAAATGCCTCTACCATTCCACACGTACTGTATAGATTTGGGATCTCATAGAAGCTCACTCATGACTGACTGTAATTATGCAGCAGTGGGCCACCTATGATTCAGAGAAGTTCAGTGGAGCACATTCTAATGACATCACTCAGGTTCAGGTACATTCCAGAAGTTGGATATATTTATTAATCTTTCCCTGGGAGCTGGCCATGCAGCACGATAGTTGTTGAAAAAAAAAAACCATGTGCGCTTGGCCGGATTCGAACCGGCGCCTGCGTATTAAATGCACGACGCTCTAAACGACGAGCTATCAAGCAGTGTTGGTAGAAGAGCGGTAGATATCATCGATAGGTGTTAGGTCCAAAGGGTGTCCTCGCTCTAGGGATAGAATGGCAGAAACTGATATTTAACATATACGTTATATTTGTTTTGAGATTTAAACTACTTAGTTCTCAGGTAGACAAGGATGTATATATTATTAATCGTTCCCTGGAGATGGCAGCGCACGATATGTGTTGCAAAAAAAAAACAGTGCGCTGGCCGGATTCGAAACGGAGACCTTCGATTACAGGCACGACGCTCTAACCGACTGAGTTTAAAAGCAGTGGGTAGAGGAGCGATAGATATCAAATCTATAGGTGTCTTAGGTTCGAAAGGTGTCCATCGCTTTCCTAGAAGATAGCATCAGAACTGTATATTCACATATACGATATATTTGTTTTGAGATTTAAACTACGTAGTTCTCAAGGTAGACAAGGACTGTATATATTTATTATCTTTCCCTGGAGATGGCCAGCGCACGAATAGTGAAAAAAAAAAAACTCAGTGCGCTTAGAGGATTCGAGCCGGCGACCTTCGTCTTACATGCACCACGCTCGAACCGACTGAGCTATCAAGCAGTGTTGGTAGAAGAGCGCTAGATATCATCATATAGGTGTTAGGTCGAAAGGTGTCTTCGCTTTCCTAGCCGGATAGATCAGAAATGTATATGTCACATATACGATTATATTGTTGTGAGATTTAAAATACTAGTTCTCCAGGTAGACAAGGATGTATTATATTGAATTAATCTTTCCCTCGAGATGGCCAGCTCACGATAGGTTGGAAAAAAAAAAACCATGTGCGCTTGGCCGGATCGAACCGGGCGACCTCACGTATTACATGCACGAAGCTCTAACCGACTGAGCTATAAAGCAGGTGGTAGAAGAGCGATAGATCATCTTAGGTGTTAGGTTCGGAAAGGGGGTCCTTCGCTTCCTAGCGGATGCATCAGAACTGTATTTTAAATATACGATTATATTGTTTTGAGATTTAAATATAGTTCGCCAGTAGACAAGGATGTATATAGGGATTCAATAGGGCCCGAGGCTCTTTACCCCCCTTCATTGCCATCTCTCTGATTGGAGCGTTGTGCCTGTAATACGAAGGTCGCCGGTTCGAATCCGGCCAAGCTCCATGGGTTTTTTTTTTCAACACATAATCGTGCGCTGGCCATCTCCAGGAAAGATTAAAAATATATACATCCTTGTCTACCTGGAGAACTAAGTATTTTAAATCGCAAAAACCAATATAATCGTATATGTTCAATATACAGTTCTGATGCTACCGCTAGGAAAGCGAAGGACACGCTTTCGTTGACCTATAGGCCACCTCTACCAGGGATGGATATCTATCGTCGTCTTTCTATCCAACACTGCTTGATAGCTCAGTGGGAAGAGCGGTCGTGATTTAAACAGAAGGTCCCGGTTCGAATCCTGCCAAGCCCACATTGGTTTTTTTCACACCACTATCGTGCGCTTTGGCCATCTCCAGGAACGATTAATAAATTATACATCCTTGTCTTCCTGGAGAACTAAGTAGTTTAAATCTCAAAACAAATATAATCGTAATATGTTAAATATACAGTTCTGATGCTTATCCGCTAGAAAGCGAAGGACACCTAACACCTATAGATACCTAACACCTATAGATGATATCTATCGCTCTTCTACCAGCCCCACCCCCCCCCCCCCCCCCCAACTGCTTGATACTCATTTCGTTAGAGCGGTCGTGCATGTAATACTAAGGGTCGCCGGTCGAATCCGGCCAAGCGCACATGGGTTTTTTCAACACTATCGTGCCTTGGCCATCTCCAGGAAAGATTTATAATATATACATCCTTGTCTACTGAGAACTAAATATTGTTAAATCTCAAAACAATATAATCGTATATGTTAAAATACAGTTCTGGATGCTATCCGCTAGGAAAGCGACGGACACCTTTCGACCTAACACCTATAGATGATAATCTATCGCTCTTCTAACCAACACTGCTTGATAGCTCAGTCAGTTGGTTTTAAGCGTCGTCATGTAATACGAAGGTCACCCGTTCGAATCCGGCCAAGCGCACATGGTGCTTTTTCACAACCTATCGTGCGCTGACCATCTCCAGAGAAAGATTAATAAATAATACATCCTTGTCTACTTGAGAACTAATTAGTTTAAATCTCAAACAATATAATCGTTTGTTAACTATACAGTTCTGATGCTCTCCACTAGGAAGCGAAGACACCTTTCGAACCAACACCTATTATGATATCTACCGCTCTTCTACACACTGCTTTTATAGCTCATCTTTAGAGCGTCGTGCATGTTACGAAGTCGCCGGTTCGAATCCGGCCAAGCGCACATGGGTTTTTTTTTTTTTTTAATATTTTTGTTTGGTTTGGAAGTTGAACTTATTAATAAATGATACATCCTTGTCTAACCTGGAGAACTAGTATTAATCTCATTCCAGAAGTTTCCTCTCCGCTTTTCTGAGCTCTTTAGTCTTCGTTGTCATTCTATTTGCTTTTACACCCAGCCATTTGCCCAACACACCAGGTATTTAATATATTTGAAAGAGGTGGGGTTTAGAGGATAGATGAGTAGGGGGATGGTTGATGGGTCGACAAGAGTCCTTGCCTTCTCCTCCTTTAGAATATTTTAATGAGCTAATTTATGTATTATCAATTTTAGTAAAAAAAATAAAAAAAATAAATCATTGCTAATTCTTAGGGGCCTGTAACACAAGTTACTAGACTGACTATTCCCCTTATGTAATGGTCTTATTTAACTCAAATGGCCGCCATATTGAAAACCAAGGCCGACACAGATATTTCCAATAGATGTAATGTTTCGATTTTTGATCCTAAAAACATAAGTATATCACAAAAGGTAGTCAATATCATTTTGAGCTGGTATAAGGAAAATGTCAATTTTAGTGCAAATTGGGCGGCCATAATTGAAAACAACTACCTGCAATATATTTTTAAAGATGTCATATTGAATACCTGGCATTCAACATGGGTATAGAGGACACAAATCAGTTTAGTACCGAATTAGGGCATTGAAAATGTGATGGCAGCCATTTTGGAAAATGGTCGCACGGCCGCCACAGTCAAATCTAGCTGGGGTCCCGTTTTGGGGGTGGGGGTTTATTGTCCAGATTAAGCGTGTACCAAATGCTAATCTTCTATCACAAAGTGCACGATTTGCTCTAGACGGTCCTCTGGACTAATTCGTTATGAGAAAAAATTACATCAAGTTCCCGATTTTTAGGCAAATTTTGGAAAATACCTCCCAAACAATAAATAACTAAGTAAACGTGGTGGTATGGATTTAATCACAGTTCATACTCTACATATCTGCCAAAGGATTTGTTAGTCCGACTTGTAATTGCGGAGATCATTGTCAAATATTAAATTCTAAAGAAATTGCCCCAAAATCGGACTTGTATGAAAATTCATATTGTTTAACAATATTGTCAAGTTGTTACAGTCATGCTTTCTACAGTTTTGGGTCGGGACACTATCTAGTTTGCCAGAAATCGATTTGTTGAATGATTTTTGAACTTCACCCTTAAAATTTAAAATAAGGCAAGACTTGGTCTCATATTGTAACGTTACACTGCAATGTTTAAAGGGGTTGGTTAAAACTTTGGGGATGAACTATTCATACGATACTCTCTAAATATTAAAAAAATGAAAAGTCAGATTCCAAAAGAGCGAATTCGTAAAGTTCACTCCAACATTATTTCAAATGAGTGAAATTTTACACGGCAAAGATCGCCTATAGTGATCAATCTTAATGATCGCGGTAGCAATGCAATCCTTATTCACTCGTTTATAGCGAATTTGTCACTCCTCTACATTTACGGGAGGATTTCCCCCAAAAATGTTAGCATTCGCGACAAGGCAGCTTGTTGAAAAGAAAGGTAAACAGTGTGTCTTATTTGGTATTTCTTTCAAGCAGGCAATAAAATAAACTTCCATGTGCTAGTTATTCATTCCAATCCGACACGTAGAAAAAAAAGATATGCTTTATCAAATATGAGAGTGCAAAATCAACTTGTCCGATTTGTGCCTGTAAACATTTGAAATGCACGACTAAACATGGAACACACTTGACTTCAGAGCACATCTTCAGCTATCTTCCTTCCATCTTAAAAGGAAAACAAATAGATTCTTGCTATGTGATTCTATCGTGTTTTTCCAAGTGGTCATCGTTGGATCTACCATAACGGTTCCTCTAACAAGAGAGATACCGGTGTCATAAACTAACAGTGTCCATGTGACTGAGTGTCCTACCACCCATCTAGCCATTGTGTTCGCTATTGAGAGCTGTATGCATAATTTTTTTCTGCACTGTACCCAAATAGCTTCGTCTATAAAGTCACGGTTTATTCCGTACATGTTGCTACACTGTTAAAAAAAATTCCGTAAATCTACGGAAATTACTGGCAGCAGTATTTCCAGTCATTTTTAGGGTAAATTGACAGAAAGTTCTGTAAATTATAACGGAACTTTGACAGTAATTTTTACAGAAAGTTGTCTCATATTACGGAAAAAAATGTGTATTTTAACAGATTTTTTTCCTAATTTAAAATTACGGAACCAAAAAAAAAGTCCGGAATATTGCTGCCAGAAGAAATTTGAAATATTTCCGTAAATTAACATTTTTTATTTTTTGTTTTTTTATTGTTATTGTTTGTTCTCAAACAGATTTTCCGTAAATTTACGGAAAATCTGTTTTCTTATTTACGGAAATATTTAACAGTGTATGGTAGATGGACACTCTCTCATTGAGGGACACTCCCAATTCTTTACACCGGCTTGAAGTTATTACCATTCAGGGGTTCGTTCCCCAAAGTTGATGCGTAAGTGTGTAGCAAGTCATGGTCAGCACAAGCTAAGATTTCTATTAGTTGCGACTTACGTCTGTTCCCCAAACACCTGCTCAGATGTTTTCTCAGCTGATGATACGCATCAAGGAGTTACGAACATTCTAAGGCTATTCTACTCCCAAACCTATCGTTTAACGTTGGGCGTATTTGTGGGTGTAATGCATACGAGTGTGTGTGATAGTGTTTCGCTATTGTTCTTTTCGCGTAATGAAATGTATGAAAAGGTCAGTGGTACTAAGCAGGACAGGCATTATTACTCGGAATGACCGAGGTTATATTGGTGTTCGTACGAGCATAGCCCATAATGGCAGCTCTTTCAAAATCGAAGGTTCCGACTGCTCTGTTAATTTTACAGGCTTTTTCCTATTCTTATAATTATTTTAGACCACTCTTTATTGGGTATAATTATTGCTCGAAACAATACGAAGTGAAATATAAGTTGATGACGTTAAACTATTTTAAAAGTGAAGGATAAATCGTTTTCTTTTTTATAGAGTTGACAAACATATTATAATACTTCAATTTTTTTAAATGCAGCGCCACCTTAAAATAATCACAGCTATCCAAGGTAAAATAAAAGGCATGGGCAAAGGTATTTGGTTATGCATCGGTTTGGGGAAATTCTCAACATTGGGCCTCTTAATTTTCGTTTTCTCTCCTTTTTTTTTCAAATAGTCAAAAAGCTTTGTATTCACTCAGTAGCCAAATTTGCTGGTATATTTGGATAGGGTTCCTTTGACACACTCTGTACATATGCAAAGTTCTTTTGCAGTTTACTAGTTTTAATGTCTCCATTTGGTTAGAAGAAGATGAACATGAAGAAGAAGATGAAAGAAAAGTGATTGTGCCACCCGTTTAAAATAAAGCGTTAATTTTCCGGGGATAAGCAAAAAAAAGAAAATCCAATTTGAAAACTTGACCCATCCTCAAAATTCCAAACATGCTACTGCAGATAAAAATTATGATACAAAATATATCACCAGTAATTAAAAAATATTTAACTTTAAACCATACCTTTAACTTAAGTATAATAAAAAAAAACAATGTGTTTAACAAGCTTGATTCCAATTTCAAGTTAGGGTATAAACATGATAAATAGACCATAGATTCGTTATTAAGATGTATACAATAAACTTAGAAGATAGTAGTGTATTTAGTCATATTTTTATTATTATTATGATTATTATTATTTTACTTTCCTCAGGGTTTTCATATATAACCGTTCTAGGAATATACTCTATTATTTCAGTACCTTTAAGAGGGTGTTCACATATGTCACATAGCTCGTATAGTAGCCTATATCAAATCTGGTGTAAGCCTGTAGTCTTCAAAACCTCCTCCATTTGTTTGTAAATCTTGAGATTTGTATTTTGGGATCCATTTCTTCCTCCTCGATGAAATGAAACGGGCCTTAAAGCTTGTTAATTGCTTAGGGTGTGTTAAGTCTACCCCCGAGTAGACGTAGTTTTGTGCGTAACTTTTGGTCGGACTTAGTTCACAACTGCATTACGTGTCAGTTTGGGAACGCGTGGAACACAATAGTTGTGTACTAAGTTACAACTAGTGTCGACGTAGACCTCAGTCGTAAAATTTAGTTGTCAGGTAGCTCCGTACGAGTTTCGGGAACGCAGTATGAACTTAGTAGCGAAGTTAGAATTACTTAGTATAAAGGTTGGCTACTAGTGTCGTAAGTACGTGTTGGGGAACGGACCCCTGGTCGTCTGTTGGGCCTGTACGGTGTCTATTTCCGATTTTGCCTGCTTCACTGGTCCGTGTAGGCATTTTATCAGAGGTTTCTTTTTCTTTTCTTTTGTTTTCTTTTTGTGTGTTTGTTGCATTTTGGTTATTTATTTTCTCTACAGAATCATAGGATTCCTTGGAATTTAATATGGAAGCATCTGATTGTTTGGTTTGGTTTTATTTAGCATTCTGTGGTAATTTGAGATATTTGATAAGGCTAAGTCCTGCTAATGAAAGTGAACTGGTTAATATTTTAAACAAATGCACCCAAGTGTTGCTAATCATAAAGACAATGTTCACACTTTATTGACCATAATGAACACTGTTAAAAAAGTTTCCGTAAATTTACGGAAAAAATTTCTGGCAGCAGTATTTCCAGTCTTTTAGGGTAAATTTACAGAAATTTCTGTCAGTTAACGGAAATTTGACAGTAATTTTACAGAAATTTGTCTCATATTATGGAAAAATGTGTATTTAATTTTCCGTAATTTAAAATTACGGAACCAAAAAAAAAAAGTCCGGAAATATTGCTGCCAGAAATTTTTGAAATATTTCCGTAAATTAACATTTTTTATGTTTTTTGTTCTTTTTATTTTATTGTTTTTGTAAAACAGATTTTCCGTACATTTACGGAAAATCGTTTTCTTAATTTATGAAATTTTTAACAGTGAAGTTAAAAAGCTAGGCATTGTCAATGTCTTCATTAGGTTCTAAGGTTAATCAACAACTTCCAATTTTTACGGTACATTACAAAACTCATGTTTCAGGCAATCTTACAAATGTAACTAATGCAAAATTGAACCAAACCGATTTTGCACTCTCCTTTATGAGACATATCAGATTGGAATGAAATATACGGCAAATAAAAGCTTAATTTTGCTTTAAGAATTAACATACCAAACAAAGACCCACGACGTACTTTAGTTTTTACCAAATGCCTTTGCCCCGAGTGTTAACATTTGGAGGGGGCTGCCTTATCCAACTTGGGTTAACTTCTTAACTAAACTTTTCAAATACAGAAGGGGTGTTAATAGTTCATCACCTGGCAAAATGTTGCCACTTCCGAATGGTGTATGACCACCAAAATTGCCACAAATGTAGGTTTTATAATGTTCTGCAACTTAATGGGAGGAATTGTTGATATAGCCTTCAAAATCAAATCCATTAAGAAAAAAATTATTTTTCCAAGAAATAGGTTGCCATGGCAACACGCAGATTAAAATTGAAAATGTCTCCGCATTAGGTTGCCAGCTTGACCCAAGTAACTTACCTGGATAGCAAACAACTGGTAAAATGACCCTATTAGTACTATTTTTTGGGGGGGGGGAGGCAAAAATGTGCTATTTTTGCTTTACCCAATCAACACATTGGACCCTTTGACCTCATCTCATTTGCTTATACGTATTGATATGAACGTAAAAATACTAGACACTTAATATGCTTCATGATGATATATAACAACCCCATTAGTTAGGGGCCTGTGTAAGGAATCTGGTTCCCGTTGGCCTTTCATGTTTATTTTCTAATTTTTATTGGATTTCACTATTATACATTAGCCACCTTATCAAAAATCGATGGTCCCAATTTTTCTAAGCATTTATCATATGTTATTTATGCAATTATATGACGTCATTTAAAAAATTATAGAAAACGTCAAGTACCATGAAGGTTGCCTGAAATGGCAGGGATAATTGTCTTTGCCATTACAAAGTCATATCTGGAGTTCTCATCTTGATAGCGTTTCAAATTGAAGATGGCGGCCAAAACGGTTTTGCATTCAATGACAACAACCTTAAAATACCATATTGAATGTAATTGTTTGGTTATTCGTTTAAAAACATTACAAAATGTGTATTAATAAAGTGTAAGATTATGTCCTTGACCCTTAGAATCTCGTGTCTGGCACTTCCGTTATGATAACAAAGGAGAAATCACAGATGGTGACCAATACGGTCTGCTGTTTCAGACTTTAAAAACCTACAAATTACCATAGTCTGTATTTATTTAGTTATTATCATCCAAAAATTATTATAAAGTATAGATTGGGGTATGACACAGTTTTGATCACTGGATATTATAGAAATATTAAATTATTGTTTCAGCCTTAAATTTCAAGAGTGGTCAACGTGATAACAAATACATGCCAATTTGGTAGGTTTAAAGAACTTAAACGGAAGGCATAATGCCATAATTTTAATTTCAAGTATGTTAACAAACCCCCCCCCCCCCCCCCCCCCAAAATATACCAGACATGAGTTCTATTGTCAAGGTCATATTAAGGCTTTTCACAATGAGCCGGTTGATCGATGACTTTGCGATCGATTGCCGGTTTTGAAGACTAGTGCAGCCGTTTTCTGGATACTAGAAGGCGCATGCGCAATAGCGCCTTAGTTACGAAGTAAACGTTTTTCAAGAAAGGATTTAATGAGCTGCTGATCTCACGAAATCTCTGTTTGAGGCATTTACGGCAGTGATTGTAGTTGACTTTTTTAAATGCTGAGGTACATGGCCATCTTTAAACGATATGGCTTGTCACCTTGGTTTGCTTCGCACAGAAATTGTGAGTTTTCTTTCATGAAATTGACCGGACTGAGTAAGGAAAATTCAACATGGCGGATAGACTCTACGTAAGTGCATCTATTGGACGAATGTGTGTGGTTTTTGAGGAAGCACAACAGCGACGGGCGTCAGAGTTTGCCGAAGTATATAAAGAATGTGGTGACGGTTTGAAGTCTACATATAGCGATCAGATCGCAAAAGTCGATCGATCACCGGCCTCAGTGTGAAAAGCCTTATTATTTAGCTTAAATTGGTACTTTTTCGTGATTTCCGGATATTATAACTTAATATACCCAGATGCGTAAATTGTAGAAGTTTAAGACATTGAAGACGTCCATATTGGCTGACATCTTCGAAGTAAGGAAAAGGATGATATCAAATAGCCATGACAAGAGCTTTACAGTAAAAAGTAATTGTCGTTGCGGAGCAAGACTAGTGCGCGGAGTGCCCAGCTCTCTTTCGTAAGCGTTTGGGCCAGATTCTTCCGTATTATTTTTGCTGTGGGGTGTTCGCCACTCTTCCCGCACAGCGAGTCTGTTACTTCCAGCATTACATAATGCTGGTACCCATTTACACCTGGGTGGAGAGGAGTAATTGAAGTAAAGCGTCTTACTCAAGGGCGCAAAAACACGTGGGCCGCAGTGGGACTCGAACCCCCGACTTTGGAGTGCGGGGCGAATGCCATTCCACTACCAACGTGCGCCTCGTGAATTGAGGGTCATTCGCCTCGCACTCCAAAGGTCGGGGTTTCGAGCCCACTGTCGCCAACGTGGTTGGCGCCGAGCTTTATGAATCCCTTAAATAAATTGCTGTTTTTCTTCCACACACTTATATGTCTATCAAACTCTGATTATTCACCATTTTGCCACTTTGGTAGAATTTTGAGGACATTTTGGCAGCCTCTTGGATCTGAAGCAGATAAGGCTTGGTAAGTAGTTTCCGATGGGCCCTTGAAAATATGTGTGTTTTCCTCATATTAATGTTGATATTTGGCCTGTCAACTATGCCGCATTTTCAATATTTTTTCATATTTTTGGACGCCCATCTTGAATTTTCCGGAATGTTGCTGTTTTGATTGTCTTTAATGCTTTGACTGTGTTATAGAATGATAAAGGAAGCTAATCGGTGATTTGATTGATTACTGGTATATTTTAATATTTAATATGACGTCATCTTGAATTTTGCATGGAAATGGTGAATATGTGCTCGAAAAAATTGGCACCTCATTTTTTGTCCCAATCACATCATATTTAACAAGTTCCCCGCAGAGAACTAAAAATAAACATTCAAAGCCCACGGGAAACACACATGGCCACCGCCTACAGGCAAGTATTTTAACTCTCTTAACCTGCCATTCAAATATTCACCTAAAATTCCCCTGTCCCCCTTAAACAGGTGTCTCTGATATGCTATTGTGTTGGGTAACATATAAGACACAGTTACTGTTGTATAGCCTGCCACTCCATTGGATAGGGTCATTTCACGGAAAGCAAATATATATTGAATGGATCTTGTTTGCCCTCCAGATCATCCAAGCATGCAAAGAACACTGTTCACCTGAACAGTTCAGCTATTTCCCAGGAGACCTTCTATTTTAGTCCGGCAGCGGGAAGCCTGATTTTGACATGAGATCAAATCTCTGATAAAGTATTATTTCAGCTGATTCTATCTTCTTAAAGGTATACATGGAAACCAGGTTTGGGTGAAAATGCCCCCTTGGGCAATTTGAGAAATCCAAGATGGCGCCATTGGGCTGTTAAAACCTCTAAAATTGCATTTTACAACAGACAGCCAACCAACAAATGCAAGGTAATTAGTATTTTGTGTCTATTGTGATGTTTTGTATATTTAGAGTCAGCTTGATAATAGTGAAATCAAAGAATGGCCGCCATTTTGAAGTAGGAACACAAAATGCACATTTATTGAGGAGTGCAACCAAAATACAGTCTATCAATGTAAGTGACTGTTTTCCCTGCCATAATATGATTGGAAATATAAAATCTAAATTTTAATTGTCACATGGCTAATAAGATATTCAAGATGCCGCCGCTGCTTTTTTTTAAAGGCGCTGATTTTCGTAAAAATTTTACCTCCAATCAATGATAAATTAATGCCATAGCATTTCTTACGCATTACTCGTAGGGTGTATTTTTATGCACTCGGACACTATAAGCCCAAGTAATAACCATTGTTGTTGAGAGTATAAGTACTGGTGTGGAAGCAGTCTGTAGTCCGGTGGGAGCCATAGTCCGGGGCTCCATATACGAGAACGGAATAAAGCGTGAAACTCAATGTTGGTAAAGAGTCAACTGAATCGATTGCTCTATTGTGTCCCCATTGTTCCCGGACTATGATTACGCCAGACCAGGGTTACTTCTACACGGTACTACGAGCTTGTCAGAATTTTGATACGCCAACCAGATCAATGGCACACCTATAATTGACATTATGGTCCCTTAATAGTTTCTCATTCTTGTCCGTTTTCTTATTCCGCTTTGTTTACTTGTTTGTGTTTGCCTCATTGTCGACATTCCGCTTCTTCATGGCAGGAACAAAGAGAACAAGTCTATTTCCAGAAGACACATCCACACCTTTGATCCTCATGGTGCCTCACCTCCACCTGAGCACTTAATCACATACGACTTAGTCAACTTCAATAGTTCATTAGGAGCTAAGGGCGCATCATTGGGCACTGCGACTGGCAACAGAGACTGGCCTTCTCTTTTTCCATCCTGCTGAGTTGGTACAAGTTCAGATGGATCATATTTCAGAGTCATCCTCCATATAGCACCTGAAGATGTGCACGGGCGACATTTTGACGTTTCATTAGTGGGTGGCAGAGTACATAGTTTAGGTGCAGAATCCGAACTTCGAGCTACTTTAGATGTCGTTACGTTCTGTCTCGCCTAAGTGCCACAGCACGCCAGAATGAAGGATGTTGACTGCCTCAGGACATCATCTTGAGACGATCGAAGTAACAACCGGCCAGGTTTAAGAACACCTCGTCATACTTTCAAGGCTCCAGCCTTGCCATGCCGTAAATAATGGTGCTACGGTTTCACAACCACTCAGACCGCGGGCAGCCAGTAAGTCTGCATGATATCAAGGTGCTTTGTACGGTTGCATTGATCATCAAGAAGTGCCCCTGCACAGGTTATGTCATCATGACATGCCCTGACAGAAGTGTAGCAACACAAAGGCGGAGGTGAGTGGCTTACCATTTCCGGGTCCTGCCCTCCGGCCTGTCGACCGCTCCACGACCTTCACACGGGTCGTGAAGGTGTAGCGGAGTTCATCCTTCGTCTACTTAGACGATGGCTACTGGTGGCACCCTCCCCGCAGAGGCTCCAGTCCTTTATAGATGAGGTCCTAGACCTGAATAAAGTAACTCGGTTTCATCAACCTCGACAGGTCAATCCTCTCACCCCCATACCCCCCATTTCTGGGCGAGACTGGATTTTCTGTTGCAAGGTTGAGGCCATTCTGCAGGAAGAGTATCCTCGGTCTGGCGGGTCCCGAGCAATCTTGGAGATCAGGTCGTGCCCAGCCAGGCTATGGCTTCGGCTTCTGGCCAGCCTCCATTTTGGATGTTCCCTACTGCAGAATACGCATGAGGGTACCAGATCCACATGCCAGGTACTTCCGCACCCTGGTAGCCACCCTCCGGATTCCAGTGCCCTGAAGCTGGTTCCCGACCTCAGTTGTGGACACACCACGCAGTTTGGATGGTGGAGCCCCCCGTCAGGAAACTAACCCCCTCCGTGACGCTGACAGACAGATGCGTCGGTGTGATGGCCCACTTAGGGTCCGCACAATTTTCAGGCCATTGGTCGCCCGTGCAAGCTCGCTATCATAACAATGTGCTCGAGCTGTGGCCAATCTTCCTGGCACTGAAGCACTGGGACGCCCTGACCAGGGGAAGGTGATCCTGGTCCTATGCGACAACATTACGGTATTGGCCTACCTCAACAGTGGGAAGCAAGAACCCAGTCTCTGCAAGAGGTAGTCAGCTCCTAGAGTGGTGCAGGCAACGGGACATGCCTTAAATAATAGCATCCCATGTACCATGGGTGGAGAACTTCCTAGCAGACGTCCTCTCCCGGAAAGGGCACGCAATGCCCAGGCGCCATCGAAGGGGTCGTCAGTGGAATGGCACCCTCCTGCCGGTCAATTTTTCGAGAGGCGACGCTCCCCACGTCTACATATTCGGCTCCACTGGGAATCACCATCTTCCGCGTACTACTCATGGAGTCAAGATCTCCAGAGCCGGTGGGTCAGGATCGATTGTTGGATCAGAGCGATGCTCCCCTCCCCCTCCCATTTGCGATATACCGATAGTCTCGAGAATGTACTCGGTCGACAATGCCTGTTTCTGTTGATGGCCCCATGTGGCGGGCTCCGCTGTGGTCCACGGCTTCTAGAACTGCTAGTGGTGGACTAGTGGCTGCTAGTAGCGAGCCTCCAGCCTACAACAGTCCTCCCGTAGCGTACCATCCCCCGCTCACGTGACGTCTGGCGCCTTTTCCGCCAACAATACACTCAGGCGGGACTTTCGGAACAGGCTGTCCCACCCCCCCCACCCTCGCTCGCTGCTCAGGCAAGGAGGAATTCAACGATAGAATCGTATGATTCTCGACTCTGCCGGGTCTATCGATGGTGCGCCGATCGAGAGCTTGAAGCTGCTGTCTGCGTCTGAAGGGCATATCGGGGATTTCCTACCGGAAATTTTCCTTGAGGGTTTGGCGTCTAACAGTCAAATGCTACCGTACCGCGATTGGGCAGCGCTCCATCGGGGCTTCATAGACAGCACCTAGTCACATAATAGCCAATCCTCATTAATCTGCGAAGTGCGATGTTTTCGGTTCGTCCCCCTTTTCGTTCCACTCGTTTCCGGAGTGGGATCTGCATGCCAACTAGGTGCTCCACGTTCTTCGAGGAATTCGAACCACTGGAGGGCCAGTGCTCCTGGCCTAGGAGACGGGCCTTTCTGGTGGCGTCCGCTTCCGGCGATGGGGTTCCCGAATGCCATACCTTCGTCCTTTGACAAGGCTCACCTGCAGTGGTCGAAGGACGGCGTGTCCATCCCCCCACTCTAATAATCAGACTCTGTCTTTCACCCGTGCCCAGTGTTTTCTCCCGGACATGGCCTTGGCTGCGGGCGGTCCGAAGAACCCTTGGCCCGGTCCGGGTGCACTCAAATGGGTACCTTCCACATCTTGAGGCTCCGGCAGACATAACAGCTTTCATCTAAACGCCCCCAACCCATTTGGTCCCAGTAGCGAAGGACACAGCCGCTGGGTTGCCTCAACCCATCCTTAGCGCACACCGAAACCATCACAATCCGTTGGTCAGCTCCGGGTTAGGAACGCTCAAATATGGCATTTTTGTGTTGCCCAGTGTGTACAAACTGCATATTTGAGTGTTTTTTATGGCACACGGCAGCCACTTGGATTTTTCTCATTGCCATAAGGGTGACATTTTACATCCATCTTATTATATAGTATACCTATTATAGATATATAAATCAATGAGAAAAATGATAAGTGTATTTTGGGTTGATCTCTCTGTTAAAAGTGCATTTCCGGGTTTTTCTGCTTTAAAATTGCGGCCATCTCTGGATTTCTCAATTAATCAAGCGTGCCTTCCAGGATCTTATATTTACCTTTTCCTACCTCAAACATGAATGATTATTAACAAAAACCATTACCCAGCATTTTGGGGTGTCCCTTGTCCTTGGAAACTGCATTTGGTTTTTTACCGTGAGGGGCCGGCCATCCTGGATTTCTCAAATTGCCAAGGGTGGCAATTTTACAACCCACCCGGATTCCATTATATACCTTTCAAATAGATATAATCATCTGAAAAAAAACTTTACAGAGATTTTTCATCTACTCCTCCTCCGCTGCTGGACTATGTGGGTTTAAATACCGCGGGACCGTACAGCTGATATACTCGGAAGCGCAGAGTTTTTAATAGTACTGTTACGTGCACGAAAAAAACAACACCCACTTTCCTATCTCCTCCCCCGTTTTCAGCAGTCCGAGCATTATATTGTGATCAAAAGTTGATGATTAAAAGACTTATTTTTGGACATTTCTAGGCATCGTAAAAAAAAAAACTTTTTGGTAATCATTTACTAAATAAAATACATAAAACCTAAATAGGCGCAATAAAGAGGATCATTCCAGTGCTTTTAAATCCCCTTTTCACTATCAGTGATTTGCTAAAGAACATCAAAAATAAACAATAACCAAAGTCGGATTTGTGCATTCTGTAATAAGTATAGGTATCATAGCATACCCTACGAGTTAAAAACAAAACAATAAAATTTGATATTCCACGTAAGGATTACTGTAACAAATAGAATGAGAGGGATCTCATCAGCCTACGCGTCACCCTCCACGAATTCGCGTCAGCCTCTAAAATGGGACTGCCGCCATACAAGAGAAAACATACCCAGAATTAAAATTTAGATTTGACAAAGCATTTGCAATAGAAAGGCGATTTTATTCAACAAAAACATTCCAAACGGCTCCAAAGGGAATATTTCAATGTACACAGAAGGTGATTCACATCCTGAGATTAACTTGCCATTCAGCGTTCTGCACTTGTGAAATTTCACAAGCAAACTTTTAAGTGTCACGCTCACGTGCCTGCTCGGAAAATGGTGGTACATGATTTGCGGTACTAAATACAGCAAGAAGCACAGTGATCCTGACACCAATTACAGATATACATTACACATTGCACTTAATGTCGCCGGCGACATTAATTCAGCAGAATTAACGCTGTTTGAAGGTCTGTGACCTTTGTGGTTTTAATATCAATAAGTACGATCTATGATATTCATGTAATATCACATTTGTTTATTATTAAATTAATGGAAAAAGTAAAGTAGCCTAACAAATTACCGGATGGTTGATAAACCTTTCACTCCCCAACACCAAAACAACAACCCACCACTACTGTCCCTCGTATTAACGTCCCTTTGTTTTGAGTATGTTATTTATGTTTTAAAATGTTTTCTATTTCTTTCCAATGGCATAGGACTATCATTTGAGAGCAAATTGAAAGAAAATTCAATTTTGTGAAAAAGGTGCGAGTGCCGCTTTACCCCCCCATTTTCCAAACTTCTAAAAGACCCCTTCAATGTACTATTCCTACCAGAAAACGTAACATATCCTGTAAGGAAACTAGATGCTTGGTAGAGATGGGTATGTTGGGACTATGGTTTGTATACACCACCATGAAATTAGAGATTAAAAGGGCCTAGGTCTAGGTTGATTATGTAATAGCGAATGGTAATAGGAATAATTTTTGATTTTGGTATGGAATTGTACATTAAAGGGGTATTCAGATTTTTGGTTGTAGAAACTTGATTAAAAATTTATCTAAAAAGCCACGAGATGACCTTACATAAGTCCAGAAGTATTGCATCAATGTGTAAGACTATGCGCCCCCGTTCAGTTTCACATTTAAATATTTGTGAGGTCTATTTACCCTCACCATTGGTCCCCTCCGACAGCCACCCCGAGGCCTCCAGGCATTAATGTGCATATTCGGACCCTGTTTACAAAACGCCACTCGTATAACATAGCTTTGTACTACCGTTTGACGAATGGATAATAGTTATTACTATCCGCTCTCAATTAAGAGCAAAAAGTGAGTCCATCAATTAAAAAATAAGTAACTGCATGGTTGTGACCGCCCTAGGTTCTTGATAAGGCTATTATAATTATAAGAGCAGACTTGTAGTACCCGTACCCATGGTCTGGACCCGTACTCGTACCCGTACCCATACCCATGGTCTTGGACCCGTACCCATAACTTTCTCACATGCTGGACCCGTACCCGTACCCATGGTCTTGGACCCGTACCCATGGTCTCGGACCCATACCCGTACCCGTACCCATAACTTTCTCACATGCTGGACCCGGACCCGTACCCATGGTCTCGGACCCGTACTCGTACCCGTACCCATGGTCTTGGACCCGGACCCGTACCCGAACCCATGGTCTCGGACCCATACCCGTACCCATACCCATGGTCTTGGACCCGTACCCATACCCATGGTCTTGGACCCGTACCCATACCCATGGTCTTGGACCCGTACCCATACCCATGGTCTTGTAACCATACAATTTCCATGTTGTTGTTGCCATAATATTACTGTTTAACCTATGCAAAATTAAAAAACAAAAACTAACTGGACCCGGTTATTCTTTGTTTTAATGGATATTAATGGAGTTTAATTTTGTTTTACTTTGATGAATGTTAAAGGTGCAACAAGGGAATTTACACATCGGGTGTTATCCCTAAAAGTAATATTTTTTGCCTGATGTAAGCTCCCCCATGGAAGGACTAAGCGAGATTAGTTCTTGAGTTTTACAAAAAAAGGAAATTCAAATTTTGTGCTTTGAAGCAAATAGAAATTTTATATTAAAATAATATAAGTAAACTCTAATTTACCTTTGTTTTCCACTTTTCATCCGTTGATACTACTTTTTTTAGCCCAATCCCCAAAATCAAAATGTATCTCTGGCTGCACCGTTAATTTATACATCCAAACTATTTTCAGTCTATCTACAGTTTTGCACATAATTATACAGATACACCATGGAGTATTTTAGTAATACACTATGCAGTACTAGGCACCAAGAGCCTTAGTGTTTTCACATTAATTTGGCACTGTTCAGTCATAAATGGCCCATATTGAAAATAACTTTACCATGGGGACACTTACTGTACTGCAACTAATTTGATAGGACTATGTTGAAAAGAACTGATTTCTTCCTTTTCTGTCACTTTTTTCAGTAGCTACAAAATACTATAATGATTCCACAGACTTACCCTTCATTCTTATAGCTATTCCTCAAATTTCAATCCATATTGCCTATTTACAGGTGGATCACTGATAGTGTTTTAAGTTTTGGAACTCTTATTTGCACTTATATGTACCAGGTATAATACTCAAGGTTCGGCACCCTTAACCAAGACTCGTACCCATAACCCATGGACCGGTACCCGTACCCGTACCCTCGGACCCGTACCCGTACCCACAGTCTCGGACCCGTACCCATAACTTTCTCACATGCTGGACCCGTACACGTACCCGTACCCATAACTTTCTCACATGCTGGACCCGTACCCGTACCCACAGTCTCGGACCCGTACCCGTGGTCTGGACCCGACCCGTACCCGTACCCACAGTCTCGGACCCGTACCCGTACCCATACCCATGGTCTCGGACCCGTACCCATACCCTAACCCATGAGCCGTACCCACACTACAATCTGGTAAAGAGGACACAGCAATTACGGCACTTAGACAGAATATGACATAAGACAAGAATATGTAATGCATAAGTTAATGTCCATAAAACATAACGTTGAATTGGAAGGTTTGTTATAACCCTCGATCAAATGATTTTTGAAACATCCTGTTTTATTTTATCTATTGGGTTCCTTTATCTTAATTATTGGTCTTTTGGATACGCATTTGCTGTTGTGTGTGAGTTTATGAGTGAGCGGTGTCTGTGTTAATTATAATATAATTTTTGTGTATTTCTTCGTAATGTGGTGCAACAAATTACTCAGGCTTTGCCTTTGTTGCATCTCTCTCTCTTTGTTATTGATTCGTTTTAAAATTGTTTTTGGTGTTTTTAATGTGGAAAAAGTATGATATGATGATATGATATGAGGATTCATTGTTATCCTTGAGAAACGCTTATTCACAAAATTTGAATTGATTCCGATCTGCGGTTTTGATTTATGACAATTGTTTGTTTCCTACGTCCCATAGCCACGTGTGCTTTATTTTCTGTCTGCCTCTTAACTCATGATGGGGGCGGTTATACCCCCTCCAGAGGATCTACATTGGGAAATTGTTGGGGGGTAAGGGAATGTGAGTGATATTTGAGAGCACAATATATAATTATGATATTTGTATTTTACGCACATGCCTTAACTCATGATGGCGGCGGTTATACCCGCCCCAGGGATCTAAAATTGGTAAATTTTTAAAAACAGTAAAAAAAAACGTGATCCATGAAATTTAAAATTAAAATTATGAAATATTTGTATTTTACGCACATGCTCATTACTCATGATGGCGGCGGTATACCCGCCTTCAGGGGATCTAATCAAGAAAAAACACCCGCATTCTTTTTTCTTCTTCATATAATAAGAACCATAAGGAAAACTATTGATACACGATAGAGAAAGAGCGAGAGAGAGGGAGGGAGGGAGGAGGGAGGATGAGAGGGAGAGAGGTAGTGAGAGAGGTAAGACAAATTGTCCTTCCTTTGTCCGACAAAGGCATACAATTGGTCTACCGTCATGAATACGTCCGAAAAAACTCCATTTCCAATATAATTTATTTTTTTTTTTTTCTGAAGGAAATCATTTTTCATTAAAGATTTTATTTATTGTTTTAGGTTTTAAGGGGAATGGCGAAATTTTGCTCGAAAGCAAAGGGGAACGCTAAAAAAATCCTCTATTTCCCGCCCCTGGCGTAAATATTGACCGCTCCCTTGCCACACTTTTTCTACGTTGTAACTATTTTTTTTCAATTTTTTGCTTTAAATAAAAACAATACTGATATCGCTACTGCCGAATATTAGTCCAGAAATGCTAGCCAACGTTTTAATTTCAACAACAAAAAATAGAAGATTTGCTATAAAATCGTTGGCATATCCCAACAACACAAAAATGTTTTATGAATGTTATAAAGATATTTCGAAAAATGGTCATGAAAATTTTGTTAAAACTGTTTAAACACGTCAAAATGTATGTTGTTGGACTGTTTGAAACGTTTGTAAACTTGATGTTTCCCAAGATATTTTAAAAACATTTTTATCAAACGTGTGTAATTAGTTAAAGTGATTATTGGTAAATCTGTGCATATATGACATCGCCCGTAATAAAAACGTACCAATGTTTTTCATGGCCATTGGAAGTATTCCTTGCGAAAAAAAACCAATTTTATTCCCGACAAATGTACACAACTGTACAGCAATCATGGAATCCTACCATGGTTATTTATTCCTGTGGTAATATTTACAACGTCGCCTGCAATACCGAAACAGAAGAAGCCAGCGAAAATATATCACGAGACTTTAGCAAGTTTGCCACAAGCATCATCCCCCTTGTGAAACTTCGTTGAACACACAGAAGGTAGAGCGAAGTTCGTTTAAATTTTTTATTGCAAAAAAAAACTACACTTGTTAAAACTCAGTGATTGGAAAAATGTAAGAGTGGTTGTGTTTTAGATATAATGTTGTGATTAACAAAGGTTTTAGTTTGCCTAAACACTAACAATCCATGAAAACGTGGACATTTTAAAAGGGGTCACGTAATATTTAGGTTTATCGCAGTCGCACTGTAACCACGTATCTCTATCTATACAATGGATTGGCTACACAACAGTATTTTGTATATTAGATGAAATGGAGCAACGGCGGACATCTTGGTATACCCGACTCAATAGCATTCCCGAGACACTTGTTTAACAGAAGTTGTAGCCCGGATGAACACGTTTTTAGAGACATGCCATCCCATACCGCAAATAAATAGCTCAATGAAATTGGCTTGATTCTGTAGTCTGTTAGTGTCTTTAAGTTTGGAATCTGGCACTTATATGTACCAGGTATAATCCTCAAAGGTCTGCACCCGTACCCAAAGACTCGTAACCCATACCCAGGGACTGTAACCGTACCAGTGACCCATGGGTGTCGTAAGCGGGACCCCCGTTACCCATACCCTTAACCAGGGCTTGGACCCGTACCGTCCCATTACCAATGACTTTTTCACAAGTTGGACCCGTACCCATACACGTACCCGTGGTCTGGGACCGACCCGTACACGTACCCACGGTCTCGGACCGTACCCGTACCATACCCATGGTCTCGGAACCGTACCCATCCCAGTACCCATGATCCGTTACCCACAATACAAGTCTGGTAAGAGGCAAATGCAAGTACGGGCAATTAGAAATATATGACATTACGACAGAATTATTATGAAGAAGTCTGGTCAATAAAACATAACGTTGAATTGGAAAGCGTTTGTTTTATCACTCGATCAAATGATTTGGGAAACATCATGTTTATCCTGTTTTATTTATATTATTGTTCCTTATCTTACTTATTGTCTTTTGGAGACGCATTTGCTGTTGTGTGTAGTTGGTTATGAGTGAGCGGTTGTCTGTGTTAATTATACGTTAATTTTGTGTATTTTCTTCGTAAAGGTGGTGCAACAAATTACTCAGGCTTTGCCTTTGGTTGCTCTCCGTCATCTCGTTTGTTACCTTGAATCTACAGTTCGTCAAATGATAGTTTTGTGTGTTTTTATGAGGGAAATAGTATGATATGATGAGATTGATATGATTGATTCATGTTCATCCTTGAGAAAAGCTTATTCACAAAATTTGAAATGATCCGATCTTGACGGATTTGAGTTATGAGCAATTGTTTGTTTACTACGGTCCAATAGGCCACTGTGCTGTATTTTCTGTCTGCTCTTAACTCATGATGGCGATGGCGGCGGTTATACCCCCTCCAGAGGATCTACATGGAATTTGTTGGGGGGAAGGGAATGTGAGTGAATTTTGAGAGCACAATAAATATCATTTATGATATTTGTATTTTAAGCCACATGTCGTAACTCATGATGGCGGCGGTTATACCGCTCAGGGGATCTAAATGGGAAATTGTTTTGGAGTAAGGGAATGTGAGTGATACTTTGAGAGCACAAACAAATCTAATTTATGATCTTTGTATTTTACGCACATGCTCTAACTCGGAGGGCGGGCCGGTTATACCCGCTTCAGGGGATCTAATCAAGAAGAAAACACCCCGCATATCTTTTTTGCGATATAATAAGAACCATAAGGAAAAACTATGATACACGATAGAGAAAGAGAGAGAGCGAGGAGGGAGGGAGAGAGGGAGAGAGAGAGGGAGAGGGGATTGAGAGCGAGAGATGTAGACAATTGTCTCCTTTGTCCGGGACAAAGGAATACAATTGTTCTACCGTCATGAATCGTCGAAATAAAAAAAATCAATTTCAGTGATTATTTTTTTTTTTTCTTGAGAAATCAATTTTTAAGATTTTATTTTATTGTTTTAGTTTTAAGGGGAATGGCGAAATTTTGCTCGAAAGCAAAGGGGAACGCGAAAAAAAAATCTCTCTATTCCCAGCCCCTGGCGTAACGTCGTAAATAGTGACGCTCCCTTGCCCACACTTTTTCTACGTTGTACTATTTTTTTTCAATTTTTGTGCTTAAATAAAACAATACTGGAATATCGCTAATGGTCTGGAAGTTTATTCCAGAAATGCTAGCCAACCGTTTATTTCAAAAACAAAAAATAGAAGATTGTAAATTCACAAAACAAACAACAACAAACAAAGAAACAATTAAAAAAAAAAAAAAAAAAAAAAAAAAAAAAAAAAATAAAATGTTTGTTAAAAATGTTTAAAAAAACGTCAAAATGTATGTGTGGGACTTGGTTGTGAAAACATTTGTAACTTGAGTTACCAAGATATTTTAAAAACAATTTTATCAAACGTGTGTAATTAGTAAAGTGACTTATGGTAAATCTGCATATAATGAATATCCCTAAATAAAACTTACCAGATGTTTTTCATGCCATTGGAGTATGCCTTGCGAAAAAAAAAAAAACAGATTATTCCGACAAATGTACACAAACTGTACAGCAATCATGGAAGGGCTACCAGGTATTCCCTGTGGTATATTTACAAACGCCGCCAGGCAATACCGAAACAGAAGCAGCGAACATATATCACGTGACTCAGCCAAAGTTTGCCGCAAGCCTCATCCTTGTGAAAAACTTCGTTGAAATCCCAAAGGATAGGAGAGAAGTCGTTAGAAAAATTAGTGTTATTGCAAAAAAACTACACTTGTTAAAACCTCAGTGATTTGAGAAAAATGTACAAGAGGGTTTGTTTAGATATCATTTGGGATTTTAACAAAGGTTTTAGTTGGCCTCTAAACACTAACAATCATGAAACGGTGGACATTTGAAAAAAGGAGGTTCGCGTAATATTTGTAGTTTATCGCAGTCGCACTATAACCACTGATAATCTTATATACAAAGGATTGGTACACAAAACCGTATTTGTAATTAGATTGAATGGGCAACGGCGGACCCATCTGGTCTACCGAACTCAATAGGGCATTCCAGAGACACTTGTTTAAAAGAAGTTGTATCCCGGGTGCACGTTGTAGAGACATGCCATCCCATACGCGCAAATAAAATGAGCTCAATGAATTGGCTTGATTCTGTAGTCTGTTATGTCGCTTATCCACATTTCAATGGGAACAAATTTTGTATAAATGACCGGCTCTTAACCTGCTTGGGCTCTTTTTGGATGACCAATATGGCCGTCAGTGCCTCAATTACGAAGCCCAGATTTCCAATCCATTGTATAGAGATCAGTGTTCGAAACCCAGTAATGCGCGGTTCAGCAATCTACGTACTTTTTCAATGTACTGAGTAGCGCTTCTTTGTATGATGAAGAGTTTCCTAATTTTATTTTAAAACTATATTTCTCAAGAATCCCAGGTCATTTTATAAACAAAAATAGGCCACAATGTATGATATTTTTTGATAATTTATATATTTAAAGGAAAGCGTTTTAAATTAGAGCTGTGTTTTTGTTTTTATTTTCAATGTTAAAAGGTAAACGCCGATAGAATTATCAGGCCAGAATTGAATAACCACCGATCATCTTTCAATTGGTGTGAACGACTAAACATAGCTTGTGGCAAACCTATAACGTAAATAATAAACATGGCAGCTTCGTTAAATCGTCTACTGCTTCGAAAGTTAAGCATGAAAATGGTGTTTTCTTCGCAAGGAATACTCCAATGACCATGAAAACCATCTGGTACGTCATATTTATAGGATATTTCATTATATATGTGCTGATAGATTCATACCAATACATCCCTGCAAATAAAGTTAATTATCTAAGTAGAATTTTTCAACGAATCTTTGACATGTGTTACTTACTAGGAGCAAATTTATCACTTACCTTGTTGGGAGTCGAACCCTGTCTTTTTGGGTGAGAGTCTAATGCAGTACCCACTAAGCCACGGCTACTTACTATGATTTTAAGGTTATTTCAACCTTATGTTACTTACTTGGAATAAGTTTATCACTTACCTTGTCGGGAGTCGAACCCTGTCCTTTTGGGAGAGAGCCTTTTAAGGTTTTTTTTTCAAATGTATAAAGCATCTGTTTTGCTATTTCTGTTTTATTTATTAAGAAAACCTTCAAATATATGCAAATGCAAATGGTGCGCCCGCAGGCGGAGTGCCCATCTCTCTGTCTGAAAATATATTAATTGGTGTATAACCAAAATGTTAATATTGCTTTTGTTGCTGTTATTTTTAGTATCTAATATCATAATGGTATATTTTACGAAATGTTTGCCTAACATCACACAAATGTTTGCCTAACATCATAAAATGTTCTCGTTAAATAGAGTTATAATTTCCTAATAAAATTAAAATATTTCCAAGAAAACATTTCTTAACGGTCTGAATTAGAATAACAAACTATCTACCATACCTTTGTGAAATTTGTGTTTCACTAAATCTATAGTTGGCACAAAAAGTATCTCGGCATGTTTTTCGATCGGTATAGTGCCAAAGTCCGATAATTTTGCAAGTTTTCAAGATATACATTCTATTGCTTAAGTCTCGCTCTTTCATTTAACACATCACTTGTAAAAAGCGTGCACAAATGGCTGAGATAGAACGCCTGAAAGACGTAAAGCCCCAAAACCAAAAGTTGCGTTTTTTTTAGTTTTCAATGGGCACTGCAGTGTACTGTGACACGAACACGCTGGCGAGTGACCACAAGCAATATAGTCCAGGCTACAGAGAGAAAAAACCCCCCCCCCCATGTGTGACCTTGTTTATAACATATATATAATGTTTTTTTCTGCTGACCCTGCATCCGATGGATGCCAGATTAAAAAACTTTGAGCATTTTCGAGGAACGCAAAAATTAGGTAATATGGTTTCCTTACTCAAAAGTCGTAATTTTTTTTGCCTGTCCATCAAAACCTCATTGTGACCAATTGACATGTTAGTATTACCACCTAATTACGAGATTGAAATATGGCCGCCAATAACAACAAAGCATCTGATAATTATCTCCGCTTTTGACCGTAGAATGGTAACATGAGATATATACCAATGCTTTGGCATCATATATTTCTTGAAACAATAATGAATACTTTCAACAACTTGCTAATCAATCAAATCAATAAACCATTCAATAAGCTCCAACATGGCAAAATCATTACTACTTAAAGGCTTGTACTACCTTACTTGTTAGTACATGCTAAACCTGAATTTTTGATGAATTTTCGATTTGCTGATCTTAGCAAATCACTGATAAGTGTCTTTAGTTTACTTCAAGAAACCCAAATTCACAAATAAAATTCGTTATTTCAATTCAGAAACCAGTCTTTTATTGTACATCATTCCTCGTTGGTCTTAAACACTTAGTGGGCCCAAGGGGGGGGGGGTTCCATAGTCACCCAACATTTGATTTTTTTGCTATTTCTTCTCGGTTACGCAAATCAATTTTTTCAGGAGTTGTCCTGAATTTTATGATACGCCTTCTCCCTATACAAAAAAATTTAAAATCCACCCACGCTATCATTCAATAAGTAGGTTTGGGTCCCGAGGAACCCCCCCCCCTTGGGCACTAACGGAAGTGAAAAATCAAGATATTTTACTATTAAAAATAAGTCATTCCATCTTGATGTATTTGCTTAGATATATACCTAGGAGGTAATTAATTATAATTAATAAACTTAACTCAATACCTTTTATATGCTGATATCATCAATTTGAATTTTGTCATGCCGTGCTCTTAACTGTGTAAGTCTTTTGGAAATAAATTCCGATCTTGAAGTTTTCTGAGAAAAGACAAGAATGTATAAAGTTGGCTATATTTTGTAATGATTATTTTCATTGGTTATTCTAGAGTAGATATAATGAATATTTTGGTTCAAAACCTTATAGTTTAGTTGCTTAGAATTGAAAGTGCGAACCACTCTCTTTCGAACAGTGACAATTTCAACAATTGGCCATAGGTCATCGGTCAAAAGGTCGGATTTTCATTTTTATTGTGGGTAATGTGGTTCTTAGGTGACCCCCATTATTTGTGTTAGTGTCATCATCGAACTCGCACGGGAAAGTGGTTATCTGGGTTGGTCCCCTAGGAACCCCCCCCCCCCTTGGGCGCACTCACGAAGTTTTTTTTAGCTTGGGCACAATTGTTAAACAGCCTAACCACAGTGGGCACTTGGAATGTGGTAGAAAGAAAATTCATATGGCATTTTATATGCAAATCGGTCCTGATGGTTTGTTTTTTGGAAAAAGTAAGGGCAGAGCGAAAAGTCTATATTTCCTTTCAATTTCATTTGACGCGTTGCCAATCACTAATGGGTTTGTTTTGAAACTGCCAGGGAGGTGCGAGAAAGATTAGCGCACTCCTCAGGGTCTTAGAGAGTCTGATTTTTTCTCGCCTTCCATATCATTCAAAACAAACTAATCAACAATGAATTGCCGTCAAGGTCTTTTTGGCACGATTTAAGAGTATAACTTGGACATGTTGGAGTAATAGATTGTTTTTAATGTTATTTTTAAAACCTACCTCAAAATTTGGGATTAAATTACGTTAATTATTAATGTAATGTAATGATTTGATATATTGTGCAGGCAGCACGAGAGCCTGCACTGACCCATACAGTCGCGTGGGGGCGATTATCCTGTCGAATGCATTGGGCTAGGTCCTTATCCTTATCATATCAAGGTGATGATATTGCGAGATGCCCGGGCAGATGGCATCCGATAGGCGTTCAATATGGCCGGCAAATGTTCCAATCAGTAAAGGTCAGTAAGTCATTCACGCTGTAGGCTAAAGATATATATTTTGTAATTTTTAGTTGGATTAATCACTTCCAAATCCCAGTAAGGTAATCTTAAGTGTCATTAAGGTCGTTATTCATCAAATACCCCAACACGGATGCAATGTACGCCTAAAATCTACCAAAACCAAAGATACATATCTCTCTAGACTAGTAAGTGATCGGATTTTTTTCGCCGCTTAGAAGTGCCATTTCCACCATATTCGATACCCATTTTGGATGGCATCTTACATTGTAATCGATTCCTCTGATTACTAATGATGTTGTACATTGATCTGATTGACTTACAGGTATATACCACACATTGCAGTACTAGGTTTGGGGCACAGCTATCGATATAGCCAATTTAGAGTATCGAAGCCATCTTTGGATCCTATAATGACGGAATTTGTTATCACCGCTTTTTTAAAAATATGCCTTATGAGTGTAATTAATTTCTTGACTGCCAAAACACTTTATGGATTGGGCGGCCATATTGGACTTCATTGATTAACGTGGTTTACCGAAGCCTATGTTATTGGTCACAATGGGATGTTTAAACGAGATATGATAAAAAAAAACAACTTTGAGTGCACAAGAGATATGTTTGCGTGTTTTAGTGGCCATTTGATTTTTTGCGTTTATAAAAAAAAGCCAAGGTTGCTCGTTCTGGCATCCATCGGATTCAGAAATCAGCATAAAAACCTGATTCTGACTAATAAAACAAGGTTGATATTAGGTATCTATGAATCTTAGCCTGGACTACTATTGCAAGTAGACTTTCTTCTTTCTCCCTATTTAATTAGCACCCCCTCTTGTGTAAAATCAATACACCCGTTATTATTGAGTTGTACCACACGTACCATTGAAAAATAAAAAAAAAATGCAACTTTTGGTTTGGGGGTTTCACGTCTTTCAGCCGTTCTATCGCAGCCATTTTTTGCATACTTTTTACAACTGAGGTGTTAATGAACGACAGACCTAGGCAACAAAGTATATTTCGAAACGTTCCAAAATTATCGGACTTTGGCACAATACTGATCGAAAACATGCCGGATACTTTTGTGTGCCAATTGTATGTCACTACACGTCACAGGAAATAATGATATACCTCTACCTCCAAATCTTGACGGAACCTTCCATTTTCCTTAACAAGGCCAGAAAAAAAGAATACACCTAACTAACAGTGACATCATTAGTGAACTATTGATTTTTCCATTCAGTGGTTATGAAATAGATTCACCCAGTCACCTGGAATATTTCTATTACTCTCTGAAAATCAATAGTTTCACTAATGATGTCATCACCAACCCAAATATTGACTGCTTTCTAGTCCCTCCTTGTAGACTTGACACAAACCACATCAATTATATTTGCATTTCCTGGGACCTTTAATGTTAAAAAATGAACATCCCAATTTGAAACGATGTTTGAAAAACACGATGAAGACATTTATCAGCATCATTATTATTTGAATATTTGCAAAATGCAAAATAAAGTCATTGTTGCAATATTTGCTTACAATGTATTACAATATTCTGCAATATTTGCTTACAATGTGTAAAAAACATTTGCATAAGGTGATATACGGATATCCAAACAGTGTACGGTTACAATGTTTTTAAAACATCAATATCATTTTTGATTATATTTCAAAAGTTAAGATAAAATCATTATTTTGATAACATTTTTAAATGTTTTGACAATATCAGGAAAAATGTCAGCAGAAAATCATTTCAGGAACATTTCTGAAATATTTATAGTATCTGAGAGTAAAATGTTCTGATAATATCTCTATAACAAAAAAAAACTTATGATATTGTGTAGTAATATTTTAGAAATGTTGTCTTAATGTTTGATGAAAAGTTACAAATGAATCGGCAATATGCTTTAGAAAGACATTTTAAGCAACAATTTTTAAACGTTGTAAAAACATTGTAAAACGTTTTGATGTTTCACAAGCATTAACAAGCAAATGTTGTAAAATATTGATATGACCTTTGAAAAATGTTGTGAATATGTTATGTGTTACATACACTACTAGAAATTGTTGGGGTCTAGACAGGTCATCCGTCAGTGAACGACCTTACTTTTAACCGTTGCTTCCGCTGTAAAAAGAGTTAATGACGTATAAGTCACTATTTTGGGAACGAACCAATTAGTAATGCATTATGAATGACTCATTCAACTTTTGGTCATGTCGTCTTTCACATTGACCATATTCACCCTCCAAAACAAAACAAAAGTAAACAGTTCCAGAATAGGTGTAGTGTAAAGATCTTCTAGTCCGACGATGCGTAATTATTAAATTTACAGGTTTTCTTGTCCATACGTTCGCAAGTTCGAATTAAAAATGGGTTCGCTTGTCCGGATTTCAAAATAGTTTCTTCTAATAGTCCGAATATAATAGAAAAGCGATTTGCTCTTGTCAGGAACAATCAGAACAGTTCTTCAGCCCATAAAATGTGACCGTGTTTCTTTGTTTGAATTATAAAATAGCCCCGCTATGCCGGAATTGTTTGCTTGTAAAAGTCTAACCACCCTATAATAGTCTCTTTTTTTACTTTTTGGATTTTTTTTATTTTTTTTATTTTTTTTACTTGTCAATTTTTCTATAAGTTCTATTTCTTTCTCTTTCATTCTTTCTTTTTTCTTTTGCTTCTCCTTCACCTTTTCAATATCTCTCTCTCTATATATATATATGCCCCCTTCCCCTTAAACCTATATATATTCATACCAAAATGTAGCTTGCTAATATTTTTTATCAAATGTGGCATTTGTTGTTTGTGTACTGTGTGATGTTAGAGAATTCAGAGCATCGAACCTCTATTACGATTTGGAATAAAGAAAGAACACGACCCCATATAAAGACTATGTACAGACTAGACAATTTTATTTAATTAGGAGCTTGACCAGGCCAACTTTCGCTTCCCTGCGTACCCACACATTTGCCTATAAAAATTGCTTTTATCTTTTTTTTTTTTTCAAAAACACTGATCGAAGAACAATGTTTTCACATCAATTCAACCCGAGTATTATCAATTATTTTAATCATTAACCATGGAGTACTTATTTCATTTTTTATATTAATATTTTGTAGAATTCATCTTTACCGAAGAGTTCCAATGCCTCATGGATTCATCAGCATAAAAGGTAAGATTTGATAATCTAGCATGGAACTCTGTGAACATTCTCCTTGAAATGCCGCCATTTATTAAATATGATGACGAATAAAAAGTTACACTTTCTTGTATCATTTTTCCTACTTTCTCCAAAGTAAAAAATACAAACAGTACACAGAGCTACTGATATATCAGTATGCTGTATTGTCAGACCATGGTCATGCTCAATGCTAATCTCTTTATTGTTCATTTATTCCAGAACGTACTCGTAACCAACCCACCATTCCAGATGATTCGTTATCTTTACCATCATGTGGCCCTGACCTACCCATCACACAGTCAGATGGTTACTGGTATAACGGCCAATGGCATTCATTGACCTGTAAGACTACACAAACTTACGACAGGAACTCAGCAATACAATGCCTCAAACACACCAACGTTATCTTCACAGGAGGAATCAACCACACGCCAATGGTTTGCATCTTGGCGGAAATTTCAAGTCGGACAACCACAAGATCACGAACCAGAACCTTTCCTTCTGCATGAGAAATATTGCCAAACATGATATCATGTATCTTTTATCTTCCACCCGTTGTGATATCCCAAGCCCGTGTTTGTCAACTTCTCTCAAGTCCGTTTTGAGTTAGATGTTCTTTTAAATACCCCTGCAGCACTCATTGCAACCATGTGTGTAATCAGTCCATGGCACATTTTCTCATGGGGCCATGGGACGCTTATCTGGAGTGGTTGACGCATATACGTGATGCTATATCAGAAGGAACTAGCGACGTGTCCAAAACTGAGGGTTATTATCAAGAGCCCACATGCCGTTGACAAAGTGACAACCATGAGAGGAAGAAGATTACCTCTTCACAGAAATGATGAAGGCTATGCGGAGATGTCGTTCAGAAAAGTAAAGTAAGGTTCATTGATTTTTAAATTCGGGCGACATGGACTAAGGCTTTTCCTTCCAAGCACCAATGGCACTTTTTTTTTTTTCCCACTAGCCAGAGGAGGTGCACAATCAGGAAAAAATAGCGTTATTCTTATCTTATATATGTCCGACAAAAAAAACAGCAACTTCCTCCAGGTCATGAGACGACGTCGGATTTTAGGAAAACTCGAAGTTGAATAAAAAGGAAAGGACATCCATTATGTCTTCCCATCACTGGCATGACTGGCGCCAAACGCCAGGAGTCTTCCCCCCAAACGTACTTACGCCTTTCTCTTTAAACGCCCAGCCGCTATTGAACAATTGTTTACGCCAATCAGAGTTGTTATGTATACTGTCATCACCTATGAAAAATTACTTAAGGTGCCACTCACAGCCCCCACTTCGATGTTTAGTCGATGCGGGACAAGCGCTTTGCTGGAGTAATTGATCCGATCGAGACATATTGTATATCAGATAAATCATTGAGAGGTCTATAGTAAACTATTGCTTGTAGGGTGTCCAAGATAGATGTCTAAGGGCGAAGCTCCGAATTATTGGAATGTAAAATAAGACTGGTGTTGTGCCATGGAGTTTGTGTACAGGTTCGGTGGGGTAACTAGCACCTAAGTCTGGAAGTCTCATATTCAATTGTTTTTAAAAAAGGAAATTATGTGGGTACAAGGCTTCCACACATATACCTGGAACAAAATAACATTTAAACAGCAATTATAACGCACGAGCTCACAAGTGCATGCTTAATCGCTACCTTAGCACATTACGTATTATACAGAGGGAGAAAGGAAGAGCGCATCGAATGTTAGAACTATAAACAAGATATTACAACCAGAATCTGTAACGCAAGCAGATAACCCCTGAAAGAAAATGTGTTCGAAGCGATGTTAAAGTATATTATGTTCCAGGTATGATGTCTGAACCTTCCGTATACCCACTGTTAATCGATGATATTAGTCTTGCTTGTAAGCATACAGTCGAGGGCACTGGTGTGTTTTGTTTGTTGTTACTTTTGCTGCCGTTGGACCCCACTCACCAATAAGTAATCAGTGGACAAGACTGTTTTCGGGCACCCTGGGGATAGCTTAGAGGTGGGGCGCGGTCTTGCTATTACAGTGGTCCCGGTCGAATTTTGGTCCAGGTTAGGGTGCCTCGATTTTTTTTTCTTTACAGGGGTATATCTTCTTGCGTTCGGATTTTGTGTTGGTATATCTTGTTTATATGTTCTAACAGCAACGAGCTCTTTCCTTTATCCTCTGTATAAGGAATTTATAATAATTTTCTTAATTCTAGTAGGCCTATGACCAAAATTAAACTAGATAAACCAAAAACCTCGGACCATTTTACATTCCCCAGGGTGACCTTGAAATGTTAACTTGCTTATTGACTAAAAATGTAGATCATAACTGGCAAGCTTAAAAGTAGGTTTGGTGACGTGTCGTAGACACAACCACCAGATTCTGCGTCGGACCCATACCCGTCAAAGTATCAGAAGAAACATCGATCCGAGCCTCAGGGTCTCAGATAAGCCTTCATCTTCGCGGCAATAATAAGTTGTTAGTGCAGGTATAGGGTTCGCAAAGCACCACTAAATAGCGGAAGAAATACTAATGGATATTTGAATATCCGATACCCTGTTCTTCTTTGTGCTATATGCTCATTATATCTATATGAGAATTATTGAGGGCGGGACAGAGGGCGTAGCAGCAGCATAGTATTTTGAACAAAGTCTCAAAGTTTAATAGTGATGGCATTGGGATGTTGATTATGCCGTCTTCCTAGCAGAAATGGCCTTTCATACCTCAAAAGTCGGAAAATGGCGTTATTATATATTTATGTACAAAACCGCAACTACCTTCGGGTCTTGAATATACCATCAAGCATCACTCTACCTCTTATGAAATTAAAGGTAATAGATTTTGACTTCCAGCAGCAATGTGAATTTTCCTAGGCTAGATCAAAAAAGCTGAGAATTACAAGGTTCTAATTGCCATTTTGGGTTTTGGTGAGAAAATATTTTGGTATTTACCGGGTATTTACATTTGCTTAGCTTTAAAATGATATATTATAATCTGTTTAGGTTCTCAAAATGTAAATTTGTTTAGTGGTTCCACATCCGGTAAAATTTATTATGTTTTACATTTTTATGTTTTTTTTTTGTGAACTTAAAATATCCATATCATAAAATATCCGTTAGAACCTTGTCATTTTCAGCTAACAAAATGGCACTGGTCCTGTATCTTTCCAAATATACATAATACTTTTGAGCATAGTCCTATACTGCAATTGTTGATGGCAATAAGTGAATTCGATAATTCAGGCACTAATGTTGTTCATATCCCGATTGACCTCCGTGACCCATCTCAGCACAATAAAATTCAAGGATTCTGGGATGGGAAACGGAGGTCAATCGGGATATGAACATTGTTCTTGCTTATTGTAGCAGAGCATTGCCTGAATTATCGAACTCGCTTATGGGTAGCAGCATAACATTTTAACGAAGCCTTAAAGTTTAAAGAGGGAGGGTTTAAGTATGTATCACTGCTCTTCCTATACAATGGATTGCAAACCTTGGGCTCCCGTACTTGGCAACCACTGACGGCCCATAGTGGGAATCCACAAAGAGCCCAGAGTTGTTATAAGAGGCCCACGGTCATTACGCAAAGTGTGTTTCCATTGAATGTGGATAAGCGACATAAACAGAGTACACAATCAGCCAATTCAGTGAGTGCTGTGTCTGAAGTTGTGCACGATATGGGATGGCATGTTCCTAAACAGGACTTCGAGATACAAGTTTCTGTGAAAAGGTGTCTATGAAATTATTGTACTGGTAGACCAAGATGTCCACGGTTGCTTCACTGATTATATACAATTACTGTTGTGTCGCCAATCCATTGTATTGAGATCGGTGGTACTATATCTACCTCACATTGTATAGGTATATTAGACCGATGAGCATCAAAGGATATCGAGGTTGTGATAAAATAAACATTGGTAACTGGGGACGAAATAGATCAATATCGCAGTGACTTCGCTTCGTATTTGCTATACACCGTATTCAATAGCCAGCCATGTTGGCGGACACATTTGACGCATTCCAGTACTACAAACATTCACCTGTCAATGATCCCTTGCCATCGTAAACATGGATCGATTGACCGCTTATCTGTATTGTGTCCTGGCAGTATGCATCTTGTCACCACCTGTCTGGTGGCTGACGTGATTTTGAATCGGTCTATAGTGAGATTCAAATTGATGGTAGAGTTATGGGCGGTGTTTGGACTTCGTCCATTAATCAAAATAGGGGACAGAAATACCAGAAAATCTTCAATTTCTTCCTCGCACTACAAAAGAGATCGATTGAAAGAAACTGGCCAACAAAAAAAAAAAAAATAAAAAGTTTTTTTTAAAAAAAAAAAAATACAAATAAAGTTACGTTTTTCGTCCAGTCATATCTTTGTATTTTATCATGTGATGCATAGTGTGGTCTACCCACGAATTGGTTTTAAACATTGCCTACAACAACATATAAATTTTTAGAAGGTTCAGCACTGTGTGTAACAACCAAGGGGGTGAAACGCATTCAAAACAAAGCGTTCCGTGCTGGCGCTGACATTTTGAATAGTGCACGGAATAATTATCAGTTGGGTGCTTGTATCACACATAATGGTCCATTCGTACAAGCAATCCGCCAAAATATCATGTTGTTTGATGTTTGGGTGCTATTGGGTGGTAAATTTTGTCCTACCCATGGCCACACAACGAATGACATACACATCAGGTCTCCTTGATTTAAATAAACCGCCTCAATGAATACATCTATGTTCACTAAGCGCGCATTGCATTATGAGAAAGAAGAGTAATCTGAGCACAATGAGCCAGGTACACTATTTTTACACCTGGCCACCTCTAACCACATACATTTTTGTATCACTACCGATATGTGTATATGCAAAGCGCACACCAGAGTATGGTGGAAGAAGCAGGAGCAGCCATGGCTTCTATTGTTGGTACTCTAGTTTTCTTTGTGGTCGGCAAAACATGCGAGCGGGTGAATTTCTAAAATTCTAACGTTTGGCCTCTCTATCTATATAGAACCTCTTTGGTTTATCTTTGACGATTGATTGGGACTGTGAATGCCCAACCGCTCAGGGTTGGCTATCATGTCTATAGCGCACATTCATACCACAATACACGGACTAACGTTTTATATACTAATCCCCCCAATTCATAACCTCCACCTACAAAAAATAAGTAGAGGCTATCCCCATTGTCCACTATGAGGCTATCCACCATTGTCCACTATTCAACTGAAATCTAGTATAGTTCTCAAAGCGGAAAACTGGGGACGAAATAGATCTATATGTGTTATATAGCCTCCAATTTTGTGATTTGAAAATAGTATTTTATTTTCTTTTCTCAAGTTTATTGAGAAGATTTCTCCCGGGAAAAAGTACTTTGTTACTATAAAGAGGAGAAAGGGGAATACCCTAGTTGGTTTTGCTAGTGACACCTGTTAGATTACAATAGGGAACGTGGGGAATTCACCAAGATGTAAAATAGAAGAAACGGAGGTCAAGTTATGATTTGAGATCAAAACTTTGTAAGATCAGGGAATTCTCCCCCATCGAGTTATATATGTTGAAGTGATTAATTCAGAGAAGTAATTTATTGTGAATTCCATGGTCAGGTAGAGCAAGGTTATGTTTATGCAATATGCATGATGCTGTGGTAATTGTCTATTTTTAAGATTGGGAATTATTGTACGCAATTTGTGCTATATGTGAAGAAGAACTTGGCCAGAAGATTCGCCAGCAGTTGTAATAGGAGCTAAACCAGAGTCTGGGCTATACAGGTATAATTATAGTAGTTTAATCTACAATGAAATGGTCGATTGAGTTCTAAATCTGTGCCAGATTTATACTTTTGGATGCCGCACGACTTGATAGCTAAATCTGCTGTCGTCTTTAGCCAAAGAGGCCTTCAGTTTGGAATCAAAAGGGATTTCCCCCCCGTTTGTTCCGTCTATATGAGAATAGGAAAGAATGATGGGGTAGAATAACTGGATTTATTATGTGGAGCCATTAGTGTCGTCGAGGGACAGCCCCATCGTCTTGAACTGCTGGACAAATTACCTTTCAAGACTCAGAAGATTTGGCACGGAATATACCATGGATATATGGACTTATGCGCTGTCATTTGGAGTCTTCGCTGTGAGGAACCTATGCATCGTTGAAATGCAAGGCTTTTCAAAATAGGACAAGAGTAAACCCTAAGTAATCTTAACTAATTGTGTTGTAATTATATGTAATGTTGTTTTGGACATTCCAATTCTTGAACCATTTACAAATCATTAAATCTGTTACATTATATAAAATTTGAGCATTGTGCACAATGGACTCGTTTATTGTGTTTGAAAGGGATTTATGACCGTGACGTCTACGAGCGTCAGAACATGGCAATGACGATACTATAAACGATTTACCTAACAAATAATGTTTATTTTTTTTCACAACCGAGTCCTCTGCTCTTGTCTTTCGGTTTGGTCCAATACACCATATCTACAATGAAACCGTCAATTTTTCTCTTCCGGGGTCCCCTTTTTAATAGTGATTTTTATTGGGATGGTGATTATGCCGCATTCCTAGCAGAAAGAACGGCCTTCACATCAGAATGGTTGGAAATAGCGGGATTATAGAGTGTGATTTTACCCCCTAAAAGGCCCGGTGGAGGGGGGGGGGGGGATCCGCTCACCCTAGACATTTTGTCGTATCTCACCTATTTGTTCTTTTTTCACGCGGAGGGGAAACCTACATGACCTTTTTTCTTTGCGTGCGAATAAAAGAAAAGCTATTTCCATTGAAAGTACACGGAACAGCAGAAATCCATTGTTTTGTGCTAAGGAGAACGTACACCCTGTTTTATCTTATTTGAGTTTTTGTAGTCAGTAAGCGATGTGTGCGCATACTTGACACAATCAGGCCAAAAATCCAACTTTTGCTTGAAAAAATGTCGAAAAACAAAGATTTTGAGAGTTTTTTGATTTTCGTATTTTTGCATGACGTCCTGTTTGACGTCACTGTGACGTTCATACAAGGTATGTGTACTTTTTTGGTATCAATGGACTCAGGGAGGGTCTAGCTATCCATTGGCACCAATATATGATATTTAGTTTCATCAATCCGTTTCCGTTGAATCCGCCCTCCCCACCCCCCAAAAAAAAAAGCCAGTGTGGAAGGAGATATAGTCCTCCGGGCTCACAGCCGTCCGGGAACAATGGTGAACAATAGGGCAATCGATTCATTGACTCTTTACGCCCAACATTGGTTCAAGCTTTATTCCGTGCGTCTATGGAGCCGGACTATGAATCATGCCGGACCATATCTACTTTCACACCGGCTCTTTTAGGGGTAAGACAATGGGGCTTTTCCTCTTTGCCAGATCAACAAAAGCTGATAATTACAAGGTTCTAACTGACATTTTGGGATTGTGTGACGATAATATAATTTGAATTGACATTGCTGAGCTTTATTAAAATGATATGTAATTGTTTAGGTTCTCAAAATGAAAATTTGTTCAAAGTTCTCACATCCGGTAAAACATTTATTTTGTTTCTATTTTTTGTGAACTTAAACATCAATAAAATTGTTTATGTCTTCATTATTAATAGTGGTTTGTAATTTCCATTCGTTCTCTATGTAGATTTTGATTATCTAATTATGATTTTTTCTTCAAATAGAAATAATTAAGTGAGGTTTTCACCATGTTCAGTTGTTCAGCTCTACTCTTCATTAACTTCTGTTAATGGTATTCAACCGGGTTAATTATGTTTTCTCTTCAATTTTTAAATTGTAGATAGTTTCGATTTCGTGATTTTTACCTTCTTTTTTCTTACTGCAATATGAGATTGAACGCCTGTTATGCCCATCATTATAGTAACTCGAATGTGGTCATTTATTTTGAATTTCATCATAGGAATCATTTTCAATGGTTTATGAACTGGAGAAAGTGCATTTAGCGGTTTTGAAACACTTTTAAAATCTTTTCTGTAACCAAAATATAATGCTATTATGACAGTGAGATTTTCTTAATCTTGACATTGATCACTTCAATACTCTCCTCAGTGATGTTTTGTGCAGTCCTGTTGATTGTGATGATCCTGATGCACCTCGGTGCATTATTAGGAGACACATGAACATCTTTCGTTCTAGATGAACTTTGAACTATTGTAACCTAAGGAGCATGCCATTCATGAACGTCTTACTTAAAATATATCTTTGGATCGTTAAATTGTACTTACCAGTGTATTAAGGCAGTTCCCAATATCAAATTCATTGCCAAATTAAATGAGAAGGCAGCATCACGGCAGGTAATACTGCATGTTGGTGATCATTATCTTGATGGACCATTACAAATCCTGCATAGAAAATGAAGATCTCAACCATTCCACTGAGACAACCCTTCTCCAGGTTAGAAATTACATCCTTCAAGCCTTGGATGCTAATAGGCTACCTTGCTTGTATTGCTTGACTTGAGTGCTGCCTTCGATACCCTTGACCATGATATTTTGATTAAAGGCTTGAAACCAGGGCTCACTTTGTAGGCCCCCAAGTTTTCATAATGATACGTCACCCAGGGGGGCCCAGGATTTGAAAAACCTCAAAATTACCGGGGGGGGGGCTGAAGCTGAAATTTGTCCAAAATGGTATGATTTTGCAAAATTTTTGCAAAATTACCGAAGGCGCGCGCCAAAGATTCCAGGTGACTGTGAGAATGCGCTTCAAAAACACCTGGATGTCAAATAACATGGTGCAGATGAATCAAGAAAAGACAGAATTTATTGTCTTTGCCACGCCCTGTGTTTTTTGAAAAAAAATCTGCCTCCATACCGTTAGATCTGGGTGTCGCCTCTGTCGCCTCTGTTCCTAATCTTTGTGGTGTAAAGAACATTTTGGTTAGGTTGTTTTGAGTTCCACCATGAGTAGCCGCAACAGATTGGAGAAATCTGTAAGAGTGTTAATTACCATATTCGTAATTTATGTCGTATTCGTCGGTTTATCGCTTTTGATGCTTTCAACCATGCTGTACGATCAGGCCCGTAGCCAGGATTTTTTGGGGGTGCGGATTTTTGCAAAAGTGGACCTTTTTCCAAAAATGTGGACCTTTTCACAATAGAGGTGGTGGAAATTTGGCAAAAGTGGACCTTTTTACTTTTTTTAAAAAAAAACGGTTTTAACAAAAAAAAAACGCCTAAACCCCCTATTTCGCTCGCATACATCATTTTTTGTGGACCTTTTTGGCATTTTGGATATTGCGGTGGTTACAACCGCACCCCCCCCCCCCCCCCCCCCCCCCCCCCCCCGCCCCCCCCCCCCCCCCCCGGCTACGGCCCTGTGTCCGTGTTTGGTCTGTTCCTGTAATGAATATGGCCAACTTCCTTATTATTGGCACCAAAGAAATAGATCTCAAAAGGCTCCAGCGCTTGCAAAAAATAAAGCTGCGCGCTTGGTGGTTTGCAAGCGGGTCGTGAGCAGAGTTCGTCACAGGCATTTGATCGCTCTTCATTGGTAGCCTGTTAAGGAACATCTCGATAAAAATTCCTTCTTTATGTGATAAGTCTCTTCACGGACAGGCTCCATCATAATGCTTCTACATGGTCTGAATTTGTATGTGCTGGTGGTACAAAGGACGAAGGCAAGAAATGTTGAACCAAAGAAAATTTTGAGTTGGAATTTCTCTAACTAAAATTGTTTTTTAAATATTATCTACAGCTCGGGATAACACTGGCGGCACATCATTAAAGATACCCTGGCCATTTGAAAATAAGCGCGCCCTCAAGATTTTTCAAAATCGATTATTTTTGTGCATGGTTGTAAATGCTTTTAATATACAAAGCCCTCACCCGAATTAATTAAGACCAAATAGCTTCCTTATGGGTCAACAGAACGATTTATATAATTTAAACGTCCGCCGGCGACGCGAAATCAGCAGACGACGAAAATTGCGTTTAACAACAGAACCACGCATGCTCGTATGCATGTTTCCCACACTATGCACACTGTTTTGATCGGTCTATAAAGATATACGGGCTACCATAACCCCCCCCCCTGCCCCCCCGGGGATTTTTGGAGACAACCATTTTGTGAAGCGTAGCCATAGCAACCTGAATTCATGTTGTCTGCAAAAATCCCCACCCTGGGGTTTAAACGGTGAGGGCGCCTTTTCAAAAAGGGCTGCCAAATGAACCACCCCCCCCTTCGGGAGAGAAGAGAAAAGTACCAACATGCCCTAGCACAAACACAAAAACATCACAGGCCAAACCTTGATTTTGGTACCAATAGATAAGCTATGGTCATACTCTTTCAATTGATACCAAAATGAGTACCAAAAAGGCTAGAATTACGTCACAATGACGATAAAGTTCGCATGTTAGCAAAAATTGTACAATTTCCATAGACTCACAGGGGGGGGAAATTCAATTTTTCGCCAAAAAAGGTAGGAATATCCATTTTATTGCGGAGGGGAGGTTTTTGGCTCTTACTTGATGGAAAATGACTATAGGTTTATAAAATGAGAGCATTTAGTGGTATAAAATGTTATGAGTCGCTTGAAATTTCGAATATCAATTTTCCACCCTATATTCAGTACATGTTTTTCGTTACTTTCCTCAACATATGACGATAATAGTGACGTCATAATGGGGGATTTGACACTTATTTGATACCAATGGAAAAGAAAAACTCTAAGCTACCCTGTCTGAGTAACCAATTTACCAGCAATCGGATGTTCAGTAACCGAAAATCACGGGGGGGGGAGGTTGCGCGGAGCGGATTTGTTACAAAAATGGATTCAGGTAGACGAGGCGTTAAGTGAAAACGTGACAAGTATATCGATGCCTTCCTAAGCCTTGGAAGATCGACTAATGTGCCAGAACACTCGTATGAGAGATTTGTTGAGATGACACATCCATAGTGCCAATTATCAAGCCCTGATTTGGTACCAGGCAGATGTGCAGAGCCAGAAATCCTCCACAGATTGATCATGGTTGGAAGAAATGAGGTGCACTAGATAAAAGTGGCATCAGGTGAGCGTTGAGCCATAAGAGTTTGGTCTGACATAAAAGTAGAGGAAGAATAACTGTACAGAAGAAAACATTAGGACATAGTTACTCAAAAAGAGGAGGAGGAAAGAAAAGATCAATTTCTGAAAGGGAGCGCATTTCAGCTCGTATACCAAGGAACAACATTGTTAAAAGATCGCCAATTGAACAATACAATATTATTTAAAATTGGAAATTCTTATATCGTATCCAAACACAGTGATTCTCCAAATATGGTACAGCCAGAGGTGTGTACAATGTCTGGTTGCTTCATCTGAATTCTGCAAGGTCCTTAACCTGTGCATGTTGCACCAACAATGGGGCAGACCAAGAGATTCTCCAGTGTCCTGATCCTCTGCCCTTCCAGGTAGACTCACTTCTGCAAGAAAACCTTTGATCGGCCGATCCTGGATCTCGATCAGCTGAGACGCCGCCACTCAGCCCACGAGAAGCCAACCCCAGGCAGAAGATACTCACCAGGCTCAATACCATAGATGCCATGGTTGACAGCAGGTCTTCTTTCAAACAAGCCCACTCTCCCAAACTCCTTAAAGACTATTTCAAAGGACCTAAGAAACTACCCCGGACCTAAGGCGGGCAGCAGCTGGCCTGTCCAAACATCCAAAAACAGGGCGCCCCATACCAGATACTTGGCAGCATTGCTCAGCATGCTACGCTGATGCATGTATAAGTTGTCCGCTGGATCTGGCCGAAGACACCCCGCGACAAGCCGCCAGGATGCATCCAACGACGGGGTCAAGCTTCTGGGACTCACCCCTTCCCATACAGGGCAAGCATACTCCACACTCTGAGCAGCACAGGGCAGCACCGTCGATCTCGGGCCATGGCGGCCATACAGGTAATGGGAAAGCCCCTTGCGGGGGGTTTCAGGGCAGAAAACCAGAAGCTATTGAGTTAACATGTTTGGGAGGCTTTCGGAGAGGGTGATTAGTCCGTTATAATCTTGAACAGAATGAACTATGCTGAACGTTGCGGGGTTCCATGGGCGGAGCCCCCAGAAGCTCTTGGTTTAGCCTGTTTCAGCGCATCCAGAAAGCTCTCGGTTATCTCCCCCACAATTCATTATGAAAGCAGATGAACTTACTGCCCTGCGGGCGGGGTCAAGGGTTCGGAGCCTGTGGAATCTCTTTGTAAAATAGCATGTTTGAGTTGCCTTCGGGGAGATCTCAGTTATCTCATTATCTTGAAGCAGATGAAAACTATACTGCCCCTGGTGGGTGGTCATGGTGACGGAGCCCAGAAACCTCTCCGTTTTGGTATGTTTGAGTGCCTTCCGGGAGCTCATCCGTTATCTCATTATCTTGAAGAGATGGGATATGCTGAACGTGACAGGGGTCCAATAGGGCGGAGCCCCAGGAGTTCTTGGAGTTTAGCATGTTTCAGCGCATCCGGCGCGAGAGCTCTCGGTTATCTCACAATCATGAAGCAGAATGCCCCTGGCGGGGTCCAGGGTTCGGAGCACGTGGAAGCTCTTGAGTTACAATAGCAGGTCGGAGAGATCTCAGTATCTCATTATCTTGAAGCAGAGGCAGGCTTATGTGCCTGATGCAATAACAAAATCACAACAACGGGATTTTTATTTTTATTTTTCCGAAAACACCATTTCAGCGTCCCCCTGAGGTGTTGTCCGGGGCATGTGCCCCCTCATTGACCACCCCTAGCTCGACACTGCCTTACGATGTGGGTCTTATAAGGAGAGTGCAGTCAAAGGTGACTCCTAAGTAAACAGGACTATCCACAGTGCTCCAGGAGCGATCAGACCAGGTAATTCAAAGGTGACGCCTGGCACGGCCCGGGCGCCAGACGGAAGGAAAGCATACACCTGTGCCCCGGGGTGGACTTGCGCGCTGATGGTTCTCATCACAATAAGGGGCGAGAGCCCATCTAAATGCCCTTGGTCTCCCTTTCACATCGCAATCCTGGCGCCAATTCCAGATTGTCTTTTTCCAGACAAAACGACAGGCTCCCGCACTCTCAGGCGGGTCGCTGGCACAGATGCCGAACAGGAGAGGCATGAGCAGGCTCCCCCGGGGCATTCCATCCCTGAGCCAACATAGATCACAACCAGCACTGTGTGTTGAAGTACATGAGTAATTCTGAACAACAACAACTATGGGAACGCGTTTGGTTGCGTCGTACGCGTACACTCCTTGCCTGAAGCTCTCGCAAGCAGGCGTAGTAAGAAGCTTGTTGCCCACTTGTTAACAGCCGTAGCACATCAAGACTCAAGAAACCATTGTTATGCTTCAAGGTGATAAGTGATTAAGGAGGCTGTGGTTGTGGGTCTGGTGTATAGTAAGTCATAGACCATTTTTAAATAAGCGCCCATATATTATACATTTGAAAAGGCTAACTTACTTCATTTGTTAAGGTACTTTACCCAAACTAATACACAGGTGCATGACAAAGTATAAATTAGTGGACACCGCATTTTGCCTTTAAAGAGGCATTAAGTGTGTAAATACACGGTGTTTCATTGTTTTGGTGGCCATTTTGAAATCTGACGCCCTCTAGAGGCAGGTTAAGGATGCCAAAAGGCGTTCAATATTCTCGGTGGGTTTTGGTGCGATAATCGTCACATAGTACACGAATTTGGATCAAACATTAAGATATATGTCAAAAAAAGGGCATTAAGTATATGGCCGCCATTTTGAAAAAAAGCGCCCTCACTCTTTAACACAGGATAGGGATTTTTGCAGACAACCTGATTTTGATAGCTATTGTATAGGTTTCCAAAAAAATGGTGGTCTCCAAAAATCCCCGGGGGGTGCAGGGTTTCGGTATGGGCCTCATGACTATAACCTTTGCTGCTTTAATATCATTGAGTACGAGTCAAAAATATTTATGTAATTTGATTAAAGTATGGAAAAACTTTAAAATTGGATACAAAATTACCTGGATGTCCTTTATCCGCCATATCATGGCCCTTGTACGATTTGGGGTATGTATTTTTAGGTTAAAATAATGCTCTGTTCTTCCAATGGCCTCAGACTTCATTGATGAGCCAAATTGAAGAAATTTTTCATATTTTGTGAAATGTGCCAGTGCAGCTTTAAAGGTGCATTTGTGATGTCAGCCCTTCGTTTATTCTGGTTAACTAGGATCTTGAGAAAACCTTATTCACCGAAATTGAGTTGATTCTGATCTTGCGGTTTTGTCTTATTGAGCACATATTGTTTCCAGTCACATAGCAATGTACTGTAATTTTGTCCGTGTTACGGACAGAAAATACAAAATTGCGAATTTCTTAGAGATGCGATTGAATTTGCACATAAGATTTGGTTACACATGGATTACTTAAGGCTAACGTTCGGAGGTATAACTATCTCAGCTTTTTTAGGTAAGTCGGGGGGGACGCGGTGGTGGATCACGAAAATACCCTTTTTTTAAATAAAGACAGAAAAAATACCACGGTCTCGAACCGGGACCCCTCGCCCTACTCTAGGCGGAGAATTACACGGGCCATAAAGGACTGTTTATGTTTATGTGGATACCAGAGAAACGAGCGCTATGTAATAATATATATTACGGCCGCTCGAACGTGCTGAAATACGACTGAAATGCGATTTTATCCATAAAATCGAGCTATCATAACTGCTAAACATAAGTATCAAAGATTAGACGACAACATTTTTTCCATAGTCACTGGGATTCTATAGTCCTAAACTCAAATTTGTGATTCCCCAAGGATTACACAGGTAAGCATGTGTGTACGGTCACAACCTTAGTGAGCAGGGGCGAGTTAGATCTTGAAGCCTGCCCTCGCCTCCTGGCATGTGGTCATTCCTACGAGGCTAGGCTGGGGTCTTCTTCTGATGTTACACGGCTTGTTATTTTTCGTACCAAGCGTGGATTTGGCCACCGATCATTTAACGTAATTGGTCCTAAGCTGTGGACAAGTTTTTTATATCAGAGATGCACCTTCACTAGGTACTTTTAACGGCTCCTCAGTGACGGATTTAAGGAAAAGGGCCATGTCAGCAGCTTAATGTGGGCCCCCCAATAGCGTCGCTTTCCCAAACGCCAAGTTGCACTTTAGTGACGACTAGAGGGTTGTATGATGGGGGCCCTGAGAACAAAATTTTAGGGGGCCCTGTAAGCAGCTGCTGACACTGCTTACTCTTAAATCCGCCACTGCGGGTCCTGAAAACATACTTATTCCTAATGTTTAAAATGTTGTTAACTTTGTTAGTTTTCCTGATTATGCTATATCTTCATGTTGTTCATTACGTCGTATTAGTATTAAAGTGCTTGTGTTCTCTGCAAGATAAATTCATCTTATCATAATTTGTCATTATTATGTTATTTCAGATAACAGACAGCTATTCGTCTTCCAAGACCGGTAGCGTTTACCTCTTTTAATAGGGTGAAGTTTATAAACCCACTATCAGTCATTTTTTTTTCCAAATTCAAAATGCCAATTTTGTCTCGTAAATTGTTATGTGAGCGTCCTATCAACAAACATATATTACAGTTCTTTGTGAAAACCAGACAGCATTTAATTTAAAGCGGTGTATTGAAGATGCCCATTTTACGACTGTTTCTCAGAGCTAACAAAGTCGGATCCGAATTTTATGATTAAACAACGCTTAGTCACTTCCAGGAGTCTTTACTACAACAATTTCCAATACAACAGTGCAAAAACTGGGATCGATGAACAAAATATGGGGCACGATTTGTTTACATTTTGAAAAAATCGCTGATAGGGGCTTCAGGGAGAGCATAACTGATAAACGGTCTGTGCAATATAACCCGGTATAATATCTGTGTTTTGATTTAAAAAAAAATCTTTCGATATCAAGAGAAAATCTAGACGTGCTTTTAATCGTGAAGGATGAGGAACGAGGCCCCTCTTAGTACATGAAAATGGTTTTTTGACCTAAAAATTGCAACAGAAACAATTTTTGTGTAATATCATACTTCTAAAAATGTGTTAAAAGTTGAAAAATCAACTATGGGGAACATGTAAAAAATTATAGGGAGTGTTAATGTTTCATAAGGGGGGTCCACAAAAGTTTAAAACAGGTCTAAATGTTTTGAAACCTACACCAACTTAATTACTCATCTGCCTGGTCATGAGGATTACAAAAAGGTATAGTTTGCCATAGTACGGTCTTAGTTCAGGATTATATGCTCATAATGGTTGTTCTGTAAGGTCATCCTAGGGTAATTCTTTCAGAGTGCTCCGCACCTGCCAAAAACAGGTTTAGAAGTGGTGCAAATTAGTGTTTAGAGATTTGACAGGTTTATCTAAACCCT